>CAUYRH010016990.1:0-33176 GCA_963574655.1 Perodicticus potto | reverse complement strand
CTCTGTAGCCTCCTCAAGTGTGGCAAAGTCTTCATTATGAGTGCTATCACTAGTGAACATCAGAGTCCATACTGAAGAGAAATCAAATAAATGCAATGTATGTGGCAGGGGCTTTATGTAGGCCTGACTACTCACTTTTACTGAAGGCACATCTGCAGGGAAACCACAGAAATGAGATGTTTGTCATGAGGCTAATACCCAAGGACCGTGACTGTGGAACATCAGAGAGTTTACACAAAAAATAACTCAATTTCTGGTTCTCCAGCATTTAGTGTCTGATGTTACATGGAGGCAGAACTATAGAGTAACTATAAATGAAAATACATTCAACCATATGAAATGACACCATTAACAAACGTGCAAGGATGTATGGACATGGTCAAATATATTTAGGTTATACAATGTTTCATTATTTTAGGTTCTTTCAACAGCTGCTGTACTTTTTATGACTTTCAGCCTGAATGTTGAAATCTCTTCAGATGCCTACCTTACCAACATTTCACTGTGGTGTCTTGGAAAGAATTGATACAATGACAGGTCTCAATTGATCACTAAAATCATTTCTATGCCATTTTCTGGAAGGAAGAGACATTGCCTTTGGAGGTTAATTCCATTTTCTATTCATACTGAGGTGCAGTGGTGTAATCATAGCCCCCTGCACCTGATAATTCATGGGCTTCAGCCATCCTGTCCTCTCCACCTCCCAGATAGCTAGAACTGGCGGTATACCATATTTGGTCCAGCTTATTTTTCCTTTTATTTATTTATTTATTTATTTTTGGAGGCAGAGTCTCACTTTGTCACCCTTGGTAGAGTGCTATGGTGTCACAGCTCACAGCAACCTGAAACTCTTGGGCTTAAGCGATTCTCTTGCCTCAGCCTCCTGGTAGCTGGGATTACTGGTGCCCATCACAAAGCCTGGCCATTTTTTTGGTATTGTTCTCACTGTTGTTTAACAGGCCCTGGCCGGGTTTGAATCCACCGGCCCTGGTGCCTGTGGCTGGCACCCTAACCCCTGAGCTACTTTTCTTATTTTTCTTAATTTGGTTTTGAGAGAAAATGTCTCACTGTGTTCTCCAGGCTAGTTTCAAATTTTAGATTCTACCAATTCTCACGACCTGGTCTCCCAGCATGCTGGGTTTATAGATGTGAGTTGTCGCATCTTTTTCCTCTGAGGTTAAATGTTGCCTGATACACACAGGAGGGCAGTGAGCGGTGAATACTGTACGACTGCGGTGCTCATCTTCATGCCTTGAGCGTTCAGCACAGGCTCCTCCTTAATGCATGGTGGCTTATTGGGACCAACTCTTCTACAAAATCAGAGAAAATAACAGGCCACGAGCTTTGGATCCTGAGAATTTTATGGGAAGACAGTAGTGGGTTCTTAAGGACTAATAAAGGTTGTAGAAATAATGCAAGGCTACTGGTGGTCGCCTTCTTCATTGAATGGTAATAGGTGTAGTTTATCAAACATTGAATAAAAAATCTTTTTTAGAAGACGAAGACAGAAAAGTTATATTCGAGTAGACAGTTTCATCAGAACTACCAATAGAGCATGTTCTTAAAGCCAATTCTCATTTACCTCTTGGTATTGTAATTTGCAACTGTTTTATTCAGGATATAAAAAAATTCCCCAGTTTGAACTAAAGAAGTTTAATATTTTTTCATAGCTGTAATTGAGTCACAGCGTTTCTACCAACATTGTTTTATTCCACCTGAGGAGGATACTTTATAATAGACAATAAGTATGAACTATTAAACCCTTATGGTTGAAGCATCTAGAGCAATTTCTTTTGTGTGTGTGTGAAATCAAAAAAGATATTCTTTTGGGTACGTGAACTTAGGTGAGTAGGATTACTAAGAGGTAATCCTTAGTAGATAAGTTATTCTTTCTACACTCTGCCCTATGATTACTTATGTGAGTCCAAGAAATATAGCAGAGTCTCTTACACCCTTAAACATACATGACTGTGGATGAAATGCTCTGTATTATTATATTTCCTCATGCATGTCTCATGTGCCAAGTAGGACCCATGGCATGCAACCTCCATTTTCCATAAGCAAAAATGCACACATAGTAATATATAACTTACTTCAAAAAAAAAAAAAGAATATGTGCATCCAGCACAGTGGCTCATGCCTATAATCCTACCACTCTGGGAGGCCGAGACCGGTGCATTGCTTGAGATCAGGAGTTGGAGACCAACCTCAGCAAGAGCAAGACCCCATCTCTAAAAATAGCTGAGCATAGTGACAGGTACCTGTAGTCCCAGCTACTCGGGAGGCTGAGGCCAGAGAATCACTTAAGCCCAAGTAGTTTGAGGTTGCTATGAGGTATGATTCCATGCCACTCTATCCAGGGTGACCGAGTGAGACTCTGTCTCAAAATAAAAAAAAAGAAATTGTGACCAATAATGATAAAAATGACACTGTCTTTTTTCTCCTAATAGTATTCAGTGACATAATTTTTAAATGTTATTCCTTATGCATTTCCTTTTAAGAATTAGCACTGAAAATGGGACTTGTTTTACTGAAAATGAGGAATCACTCATATTCACTCTTGTACCTGGGTCTCACTTTTCCTCCCCTGGACTTTGCTTGTTCACATGCACCTAACCTTTGGTTGGGATATTGACAATGATGCTATACCCAGAAGAGATGTGAGAATTTGTATTGCACATTGAGGTTTTTTAGGAAAGCAGAATAGTGTCCCACACACACACCAGCTGGTGTATATATGGCTTAGAGGAAGTGGCATGTGTAGGTGTTACGAAGCTTAAGGGTGGAGTAGAGGTGGAGTCTCCACCTGTGGTCTAAACCTACAGCTGGCGCTAAAGGAGGGAACACTCAGGCATTGCTTTTAGCCAACCAGATAAACAGAATAGGAAGAGGGAAGACAGAGGTACAAAGGTGTTAATATTCAAATAACACATGATACAGTTTGACTTATTAAGATATCAATGAATATTTTCTCCTAAAATCCCTCAACGTGGTTAGAAAAGACCTTGTTAATTGCACATTTCATTGCTTTCTTGCTGCCCCATAACTCACATGGTACAGTGTACAGTGGCTCACACCTGAAATCCTTGCACTCTGGGAGGGGGACCTGGGGGCTCAGTTCAGATCAGGAGTTGAAGATCAGCCTGAGCAAGAGCAAGCTCACTCTACTAAAAATAGAAAAGTTAGCCTGCTAGTGTGATGGGCCCTGCCAGTGTTGCCATTTATTCCCAAGCCTGAGGCAGAAGGATCGCTTGAGCCCAGGAGTTTGAGTTTGCTGCGAGCTAAGCTGATGCCACACCATTCTATTCTGGGCAACAGAGGGAGACTTTGTCTCAAAAAAAAAAAGTTTGGGAAATACTATTTAGTTAAATTTCCTAAAATATTTTTAAAAGTGGAATCTAGATTAATGTGTGGAAATGTTTATTATATAATAAATATGATAAAGGAATTTTACAAAAGAGGATTTTTACAAAATGAGGGAAACGATTTTCAGATTATGATATGAAGCAATATATACCATGGTTCATGTTCAAGTCTAAGAAAAATATCTGGTTTGTAAATGATTTTTTGTCTCCTTTTTTCTCTTTCATATACTATAGGTGAGCATGTATGTTTAATGTATTTATTTCCTGTGTTATTCTAGTGACAGATGTAGCCTTTGTACTTGAGGGTGCTGTTTGGAGACAGATTTTGTGACATGAGCATGCTACGGCAGGCAAAAACTAAGTTTTTATGAAAATGCAGTACACCTAATAGTGTTTAGTTTAGCGTTAGTTTTGGGGGAGTGCAAGATAGTGAACTGTAATTTCTTAATGTGGGCCTTCTCTAAGATCAGATGCTTGGAAATCACATGTGTGAAAGTTAACCAACATCTGCAGCAGAAAATGAAAAAAAATGAGAGGGAAAATCCCCTAGACTTCACCTTGACTTTGGGACAAGGCATAATCTCTGTTGCTGAATCCCTAGAGGCCATTGTACCACCTTTCTGTGGCTGGAATTAATTTACAGAATGTCTAACTGCTCAAGGAAAAGTATAAAACAACCCATAACAAGCTTAAATGTATATTAATGTGGATCTTTCAAAATACATACTCAATCACATCAATTTTTTCATTGCTCTCCTGGTTTTCTGTGAAGAGGGGATTTCTTTCCATCCCTCTTTGTTGAAATATGTTTCTCATTTCAGGGACACTTGACATTCAGGGATGTGGCCGTAGAGTTCTCTCAAGAGGAGTGGCAGTGCCTGGACCCTGCTCAAGAGGGCCTTGTACAGGGCCGTGGTATTGGAGAACTACAGGAACCTGGTCTCCCTGGGTGAGCACATTGTGGCTCTAAATCATAGACTTTTTACAAAAATGTCTAGTTCCCTGATTTCTATCCAGAATCTTTCATTCAGTATTTCCTGAGAGAGAGCTTGATGTTTGCATAGCACAGTTTCATACATATTCAGAAGGCAGCCTTACGTGGATGAATTTGTGGAATATTTTTCTTGATACATCTGTAATGTCCTCTGTCTTGCCTAAGCATAGGGCTTGGATTTGGGCAAAGCTGCAGCACTTCTTGATTCCTTGTTTTTACAAGCAGGACTTTTGCTTCCCAATCTGACTGTTGTCTCCATGTTGGAGGAAGAGAAAGAGCCCTGGACTGTGGAGACTGAAGTGAAAACACCAAGAAATTCAAAGCAGGAGGAAACGATCAGAGGTGTGCACTCAGGTAAGAGCTCAGGAAGGCACAGTGAATGCCACAATGTTAAACAGTATGTGGGAAAGTCTCAAGTTGGGGGTTCTGTGGATGAACAAAGGTTAAATCCTGTGAGCTCCAAGCAGAAATCTTTGTCTCTACTGACCACTCTGTTCTTTGGATGAGGAACAGTCAATTATTTCACCTGCAGTAGTGCTACAACTCAATCAGAGATCAAGGCAAATTATTTGATTGCATGATGACACCTCTGTGAATTCTTTGGTCCCCTGTCTGTGTGGGACACAGAGAAGGCCATGCCCAAGGATCTCTTTCTCTTGTGGTCTGTCCTTCTGTATTTGATTCCATCTGGGGCTCAGTTCTCTGTCTACACAGGCCAGAGGAGATGCCCCCATAGACCTGACGCATTGACTTCTTTAGGTGCTGTCCCATTTCCTCTACTTGGAAGAACTGATCAGTACGTGGGAAAATAATGACTGTCTTTGCATCTGGGCCAGGGTACAGCACGGAGCTATCTCCAGCCTTCTCTGCCTGTTCAGGTCAGTTGGAGATAAGAGAAAGCCTGAGTGTTCATCATCTTCTCCCCTGCCACTCAACACAAAATGTGTCTCTTCTGGTCAGTAAAATGAGTTGGGTTTCTCCCCCACAAACACCCAGTGTTTGTGTTCTTCATTTGTAACCCTGTGTACCTGGAGTTAGGGTCAGATCCCACAGGCTGAGGACTGAGTCCCCAAACCTGCTCCCCACACCATACTCCACTCACAAGTAGTAGGTTGTTGCATTTCCTTCCGACCAACCAACGGTTAAGTTGGAGGCTCCTTGAAGCCCTGCTCAGGTGTGATTATTTTTGAGGCTGGCTCACTGCTCTCAGTGACGTGCTTTGTGTGTCTGTTTTATAATGAGGGACATTTGAGAGGACAAAGATGAATAACCAGATGAAGAGGCTCACAGGGCAAGGCTCGTTGCAGCTTCACTGGGTGCCCCACCCTCCACACACATCCATGTGTTCAGCACTTGGAATTTCTCTTAACCCCCCAGTGCAGACCTTTTTATGGAAGTGTCATCAACGATGTTAACTCAGCCTCCATCCCTCTCCCATTCCTGGAGAATATTGGATGGGGCTGAAAATTCCAGGCTTGTAATCATAGCTTGATCTGTCTGGTGACCAGCCCTTATGTGGAACATCATAGAAGTGGATTCATTAGAACATGTCACATGCCTGTCCCCCAGGAAATTTCAAACTGTTAGGAGTGTATGTGAGGAACCTGGGAGGAGACCAGTATATGTGTTTCTTCTTATTTCACAAGATCCTTAAGCTACTCTGCAGTTATTCTTTATCCATACTTTGCTGCTGTGTGTAACAGGGGATGAGGTCGGCTCCTCTGAGATTTTTACTCAGTGAAAAGAAAAGTGAGGGGACAGGAGCTTCCTGTGTTGGATCCCCAGGTCCACGTGGTGAGCATAACTCACTAGAATAATGAGTGTGGTTCCTAGTGTCGTTTCTTTCAGGCATTGCTACTCTCATCTCGTCCATTTTCACATATTATACGTGATCCTGGTTTTTATATGTTTATATATTTAATCATCTGTTTTATTACTGTATTTATTTTGTTTGTGTTTTGTTTTGTTTTTTTTTTTGAGACAGAGCCTCAAGCTGTCATCCTGGATAGAGTGTTGTGGCATCACAACTCACAGCAATCTCCAATTCCTGGACTCAAGCGAGTCTCCTGCCTCCGCCTCCGAAGTAGCTGGGACTACAGGCGCCCGCCACAATGCCTGGCCATTTTTTGGTTGCAGCCGTCATTGTTGTTTGGCGGGTCCGGGCTGGGTTTGAACCTGCCAGCTCAGGTGTACGTGACTGGCGCCTTAGCCCGTTGAGCCACAGGCGCCAAACCTATTACTATATGTTTTTCTTTGCCTTTATTCCCTTTGTGAATTGTCCTGTCTGGAATGTGTTGAGATGCTGTATCACTGTGCGTCTACTGATTTATATATTTTAGAAGATGTCATTGTTTAGTAGAGAGGTGGTAGCCAGCAGGAATTACCTTACAACCTCTGCAAAGTGGACATGATTTTCTTTGGTAATTTAAATATTTGTTTTTGTTCCTAGTACATATTATTAAAGTATAATTTTGTCATTTACTTCAGCTTATGAATTGAGATTTCTTTTTTAAGACAGAGTCTCACTGTCATCCCAGGTAATGTGAAGTGGTGTCATCCTACCGCACTGCAGTGTCTACCTCCTGGGCCCAAGCTGTCCTCTGGTCTCAGCCTCTAGAGGAGCCAAGACTACAGGGGCCTCCCAGGATACTAGACTAATTTTTTATTTTTAATAATGATGGGATCTCGCTTTTGCTCCGACTGGTCTCAAACTCATGAGCTCAAGGGTTCCTTTTGCCTGGGCCTCCTATAATGATCACATTGCAACCCTGAAGCACCACACCTGCTCAAAGAATGCTGGTCTCTTTTTAATCCAGGTTTATATATCCACTTATAATCCTGTCCTCAGTTCCTTTGAAAATATAACCAGATGTGTTGTTATTGATTTTTAAGAGAATTGGTTTTTGAATCATCTGAGGAGATTTTGTTGTGGTTTTTATACTGTTTGCACCATTTTGCATTCCCAGCAACAGGGCTCAAGTCTTTCCTCTCTCATGTCTTCACCAAGACTTCTTATTTGGGGGTGATTTTTCTTTTATTATTTTTGAAAATAACCAATCATTTCACCTATCTTTTTTTTTTTTTTTTTTTTTTTGGAGAGACAGAGTCTCTCTTACTTGCCCTGGGACTGACTGCTATGGCATCATAGCTCACAGCAACCTCAAACTCTTGAGCTTAAGCAATTCTCTTGTTTCAGCCTCCTGAGTAGCTGGGACTATACAGGTGCCCGCCACCTAACTCAGCTATTTTTTTTGAGACAGAGTCTCACTATGTTGTCCGGTAGAGTGCATGGTATCACAGCTCACAGCAATCTCAAGCCGTCACCCTGGATAGAGTGTTATGGCATCACAGCTCACAGCAACCTCCAAATCCTGGGCTAAAGCGATTCTCTTGCCTCAGCCTCCCAAGTAGCTGGGACTACAGCACCTACCACAATGCCTGGCTATTTTTTTTTAATTGATAAATAGTTCATTGAGTGAACCAAAGGCTTTATTTTTAAAAAACACATAAACACCAAAGTACTGTGTGGTGTCCATATTCATTGCAAAAAAATAATTACTGGACTTTTCAAAACATCAAATGAATAACGTAAATCAATGGTTATGACTATCATTTTCAACCAATATACAGATTTTCGTTCAGGGTCTAAGTTTTATTCCTACATAACAGTGTTCACATGAGTTCCCCGTGTCAATTTATTATCAAAACCAGGAGTCTTGATGGTCAAGCCCAGCTTTGTCTTGATTTCAAAGACGACACAGCAGCCAGCCTAGAACTCTGGGGTTTGCTGCTTGAGTCCTAGAAATCATGTCTTCCCATGTCATATAACAAACTGTGTCTCGGAAAAATAAGATCAGACTCTAAATTCCTTTGAAACAGTCCTGGTTTCCAAGCATTCCAGCAGCATGGGACTCAGACTCGCCCAAGCGCGCCTTCCCTCAACTTCCTAAACCTGCCACTGGGAACCCAAACTCAACTACATTTTCAGAGTTCCATGATGGAGGTTTTTAAGAATCCCACTAACCCCAAGGAAAGGCAGTAAATGAAATTATCCATTTCTTTTATCTGTTAACAGCAACAGCAACAAAGTGAGCAAGCATTGGCAAAAGGGAAGACCTCGGCAGTCATATGGTTACAGAGAATGGTTTCACAAGGCCCTGCTTTCAAAATTATGGCCAAAGGTGTTTAAGACCTAAAGGAGGTAAAAAAAAATTGTTAAAACAACAACCCTATCTACAACACGGTAGAGTTACCATGCACTCTACTGGACAACATAGTGAGACTGTCTCAAAACAGGGAAGGCAGAGCGATGACAAAACCCAGAGTGCCCTGGTGACCTAGTGGCCATGCATCTACTGGGTGTTAATAGCCTCTCTTTGTCCTTAAAAAATTTTTTTAAAAATTAAAGTGAGTACATGTGCTAATGAAGTCTGCAATTACAGAATTTAAAAGCCAAGCCCATAAAAATCTATAAGGCAAGATTTTTGTCATCAAGGGTGAGAACAGGTGGATAAGATGATAGGCACTCAAGGCTGGCTCAGCCGCATTCAGGGCAGAATAGCCTTAAAAATAAGGCAACCTGTGGCTTCTCAGTCAGAGACCAGCAGAAAGGCCAAATGAGGCAGGTAAAGGAACCAACCACTGGCAAATCACAAAAGGGTATTCAAAAGGGGCAACAATCACAGTTAGATGGCATGACTCAAGAGTCACGGGTAGACAGGAGCCCCCTGAGCCAGCACTCAAGGGGAATGTCTTTACATGTCCTGTGCACGACTCCAAGCAGCAATTTCTAGGGTTTGGAGGTTTGTTAGTTTTGTGATATTTTCCCCCCAAAAGAAGACATGAAGGTAGGCCCCCTGGAAAAATGAGACCACGAGAGCAGAACCTCCACCAGGGATGGGGCTGGAAGAGAGTCAGAAGAGACTTCCTACAGCACCCGGCTCCCTTCATATCCGGTTGAGTCCTGCAAACGCTTGTAGGTGCCCAGGAGTGCTTTGCAGTTGGGACAGTAGCGGTCCACGTCCTGCAGGGTGTCCACGCAGAAGGGGATGAAGCAGCAGCCTCCAATGCACCCCAGCAGGCACAGGCTCCCACAGGACAGCCAGGTCAGGGCGCCGGCATTGTGGAACAGCTAAGTCACGATCATCTTGTTGCAGGAAGGACAACACATCTGAACAGGGTGGTCGAAAAAGGAGACAGACTGTTGCAGGTAGACGGTCTGTATGGCAATTGCATTGGGGGACAAGCACTGGCTAGGTATAATACGAAGGAGGACTCATGCCCTTCCCATCTGGGCCTGTCATGAGCCCCATGGTCAGTCCAGGCATGGGTGCTGGAGGCATGGGGTAGTAATTGTTAACAGCCACCGTCTCTTCATAGGATGGGGGCACAGTCGGCGCTGAGGAAGGCCTGGCAGCTGCCTGGTAGGGTCCTGGAACTGACATTTTACCACTGCCTGTACCACCTGTCAGGCCAGGAGGTCTCCTGGCTATTTTTTTGTTGTAGTTGTCATTGTTGTTTAGCAGGCCTGTGACAGGTTCAAACCCACCACCCTTGGTGTATGTGGCCGGTGCCCTAACCACTGAGCTATGGGCACCGAGCCCACCTGGCTATTATTTAGACCCAGGGTCTCACTCTTGCTCAGGATGGTCTCAAACTCCTGAGCTCAAGCACTCTGCCAACCTCTGCCTACCGGTGTGCTGGGATTATAGGCTAAGCCACTGCACCCAGCCCCTATCATTATTTTTTGCTCTTGTATTTACTAAGCAATTCATTTTAAGTAAAGTTTTGATATCATGTACAGTAAAGGTCCATCTTCCTTTTACTTGTGGATATTTAATTTCCTTAGCACTTTCCATTCCCTTTTCCTGTTCTTGTCATCCTGAGTGACCATTATCATTAGCCCATGTGTTTCAGGGTTTCTGACCGGTTCTCTATTCCATTGCTTTCTATATCTGTGTCTATGGCAGTACTGCACTGCTTGGATTAGGTGGCTATGTTAATAAATTTTGTAATTTATGTAAGATGAGACCTCCTGTTTCATTTATTTGTAATTTATTTTGCTACTGAGGTGACCGTGTGATTTCTTTGTAGTTTAAGGATACATTTCTGTCTTTTTTTTTTTTCTTTTGAGACAGCGTCTCACTTTGTCACACTCAGTAGAGTGCTGTGGCATCACAGCTCACAGCAACCTCCAGCTCTTGGGCTTAGGCGATTCTCAATGCCCCAGCCTCTCTAGTAGCTGGGACTACAGGTGCCACAATGCCCAGCTATTTTTTTGTTGCAGTTTGGCCAACGCCAGGTTCAAACCCGCTGCCCTTAGTATATGGGGCTGGCACCCTGCTCACTGAACCACAGGCACAACCTGATACATTTATTTCTGTAGGAATTTTCACTGGGATTTTGCTAAGGATTTTACAGAATCTGTGGGTCACTTTGGTTGTTATTGACATTTAACTTGATGTTAATGTCCTTCCAAAGCATGAACATGGGACTTTTTTTCTAATCTCAGATTAATATGAGGGTATAAACGATTAGGTAACATTGTTCATGTTTGTTAGGTAAAGTCCAAGTTGTAGTCGAGTCCTTCACCCAGGAGGTATGCCATAAATCCCTACAGTGTGCCCAAAGGTTGGGAGCTTACGAAATCCTCTCCCTCCTCCTCCCTTCTCCCCTACTAGAATTGTGTTGTGTGTTTCTCTCATGTGTGCATTCAGGGGTTCATTTGCTGGTTTCATATTAGTACTGAGTACATGGTATGCCTGCCTTTTCATTCTTGTGATTGTTTACTTAGGCCAAATATTCTCCAAATCCATCCAGCTAAATACAAAAAATGTAAAGTCTCCATCCTTCCTTGTGGCTGAACAGCATTCCATGGTTTACATATACCATAGGTAATTTATCCATTCATGAGTTGATGGGCACTTAGGTTGTTTCCACATCTTGGTGATTGTGAATTGACCTGTGATAAATATTCTAGTGCAGAAGTCCTTATGGATCAAATGATTACTCTTCTTCTGGGTAGGTGTCTAGTAATGGGATGAAATGGAAGGTGCACTTTTAGCTCTTTGAGGATTCTCCATACTTCTTTTCTAAAAGGCTGAATGGGGGCTCGGTGCCTGTGGCTCAACGGGCTAAGGCACCAGCCACATACACCTGAACTGGCGGGTTCAAATCCAGCCTGGGCCCACCAAACAACAATGACAGCTGCAACCCAAAAATGGCCAGGCATTGTGGTGGATGCCTGTAGTCCCAGCTACTTGGGAGGCAAAGGCAGGAGACTCGCTTGAGCCCAGGAATTGGAGGTTACTGTGAGCTGGGATACCACGGCATTCTCTCCAGGGTGACAGCTTGAGGCTCTGTCTCAAAAAAAAAAGAATTAAAAGGCTGTATGAGTTCCGCACCCAGAGCTCAGTGGTTAAGACGTTGGCCACATACACTGGAGCTGGCAGGTTAGAACCCAGCCCAAGCCTACTAAACAACAATGACAAGTACAATGAAAAAATACCCGGCCATGTAGCAGGCGCCTCTCATGCCTCAGCCTCCCTAGTGGCTGGGACTACAGGTGCCCAGCTACTTGGGAGGCTAAAGCAAGACAATCGCTTAAACCCAAGAGTTTGAGGTTGCTGTGAGCTATGATGCTATGGCACTCTCCTGAGAATGATATAATGAGGCTCTGTCTCAAATTAAAAAAATAAAAAAGGCTGTATAAGTTTCTAATCCCACCAGCATTGTATAAGTGTTCCCTTGCTCCACACCCAAGCCAACATCTGCAGCTTTGGGACTTTGTGATGTGGGCTAGTCTTATTGGGGTTAGGTGAGAAAATACCTCCAGGTGGCTTTCATTTGCATTTCTCTGCTGATTAGTGATGATGAGCATTTTTCATGTGTTTGTTGGCCACTCATCTGTCTTTGTGGGAGAAGTTTTTGTTCATTTCGTATATCCATTAATAAATGAGATTGCTATTTTCTTGTTGATTCATTTGTGCTCTCTGTAGATTTTCATGTACTATTACTAATATGTAAGCAGCTTCCTTTAAATACCTAATTTTTCCTAGGAAGCTCACCTGTGCTTTTTTCAGCAGCTTTTAGCATCTATTATATTTATCTGTTCATGATCTCTCTTAAACTCACCCATAATCCTCCAAGCCCCTGTATATTTCCCACTGGTCCAGTGTATCATCTCACCTCCTTGTGTTCTTAGCATTGCCAATGTGACATACAATGTATACCAATGTTCCTTTCTTTTCTTTTCTTTTCTTTTCTTTGTTTTTTGAGACAGAGTCTGACTTTGCCACTCTCAGTAGAGTCAGTTGGCTTGATAGCTCACAGCAACTTCAAATTCTTGGGCTCAAGCAATTCTCTTGCCTCAGCCTCCCAAGTAGCTGGGACTAGAGGCGCCTGCCACAGCAACCAGCTATTTTTAGAGACAAGGTTTCTCTCTGGCTCAGGCTGGTCTCAAACCTGTGGGTTCATGCAATCCACCTGCCTCAGCCTTCCAGAGTGCTAGGATTACACCTGTGAGTCACTGCACTGAACCTCGGATTTTCCTTTCAATGTTGAAGTGAATGGCGCAGATCCTAGTCTTATGTTCAGACTCCAGAAATGCCAGATCCATGTTTTAAGTTCTACTGTTTTTTTCTTCTTTTAAGGGAGGAGCTATGTATTGGGAAAGGATACAAGGTACAAACCTAGTAAAGATCAACTTGGATTACACATTCATTCCTATCTGCCATTTCAAGATGAAGGGATAATTGATGAATGCAGTGAGGTTACAAACTCTCTCAACCATATTACCTCATTCTCTCCACTTGAAAACATTCCTTCTAAACTCAAAACACACATACATAATAAATATAAAAATGGTTTTGGCAATTGTGCAGTAGCCGCATAAGAACTGAACACACAGATTAGGGAAGAACCTTACAGGTATAATGAGAATGATGAAACCTTTAATGTGTCTTAAAGCCCTCCTAACCATGGGCAAATTCATACTGGAAAGAAACCTGTGACCCTCAATGAATCCCCAACCATAAAAAAAAAAGAAAGAAAGAAACCTATGAAATGTGAAGAGTGTGGCAAGACCTTCAGGCACAATTCGACCTTGTACAACATTGGAGCATCCATACTGGAGAGAAACCTTACAGATGTGATGACTGTGGCAAACTCTTCAGGCTAAATAATTACCTAATTCTACATCAGAAAATTCATATTTTCTGAAATATGAGAAAATATTTCCAATGTGATCATTGTGGCCAACTATAATGGAAAAATCAGTACCTAATTCAATATCAGAAAACTCATACTCGGGAGAAATGTTTCAAATGTGTTGAGTGTGGAAAACTCTTCAGGCGAAATGATCACCTAACTTGACATCATAAAATTCACAATGGGGAGAAACCTTACAAATATAATGAATGTGGCAAGGTCTTTTGTCAGTAATCAAGTCTTACAGCTCATCACACAGTCCATACAGAAGAGAAACCTTACAAATGTAGTGAATGTGACAAGGTGTTCAGACAGAAGATAGACCTTACAGTTAATCAGAAAACACACAATGGAGAAAAACCTTACAAGTGTAATGAATATAGCAAGGCATTCAAATAGAAGAAATACCTTACACTTCATCAGAAGACACACACTGGAGAGAAACCTTACAAATGTAATGAATGTGACTAGGCCTTCAGTCAGAAGATATCTCTTGAAGTTCATCAGAATACACACACTGGAGAGAGAGAGAGAGACAGAGACCTTTCAAATGTAATCAATGTGACAAGGCCTTCAGATGGAAGATAGCCACCAATCATCAAAACACACACACTGGAGAGAAACTTTACAAATGTAAAGAATGTGACAGGGTGTTCAGACACAAGATATGTGTTAACAGTTCATCAGAAAACACACACTGGAGAGAAACCTTACGAATGTAATGAATGTGGCAAGGTCTATAATCAAATTTCAAGTCTTGCTCATCATCAAAAAATTCATACTAGAGAGAAACCTTACAAATGCAATGAATGTGACAAGACCTTCAGACTGAAGGAATCCCTTACAGCTCATCAGAAGAAACATAGTGGAGAGAAACCTTACAAGTGCTATGAGTGTGGCAAGGTCTTTACTTGCAATAAATACCTTACACAACATCAGGGCATTCATACTGGAGAGAAACCTTACAGACGCGATGAATGTGGTAAGGTCTTTAGGTTCATTTCAGACCTTACACGACATCAGGGCATTCATACTGGAGAGAAACCTTACAAGTGCAATGAGGATGAAAAGGCCTTCAGACAGAAGCTATCTCCTACAGTTAATCAGAAAACACATACCGGACAGAAAACCTTACAAATGCAATGAGTGTGGCAAGGTCGTTAGTTGCAATTCATATCTTATACAACATCAGCACATTCATATACAAGAGAAACCTTGCAAATGCAATGACTGTACCAAGGCATTCAGAAAGA
The DNA here is from genome assembly GCA_963574655.1 of Perodicticus potto. Lineage (NCBI taxonomy): Eukaryota > Metazoa > Chordata > Mammalia > Primates > Lorisidae > Perodicticus > Perodicticus potto. Next base: position 18,357 of record CAUYRH010016990.1, on the reverse strand, counting down.
AGGTATCCCTTACAGTTCATCAGAAAAGACATACTGGACAGAAAACCTTACAAATACTATGAGTGTGGCAGCGTCTTTAGTAACAATTCAAACCTTACACGACATCAGAGCTTTGATACTGGAGAGAATCCTTAGAAATGCAACGTTTGTGGAAAAAAGAATTAGTGTGTATTCAAGACCGCATACACATCAGGTCATCTGTAATGCCAATAAACCCTGGAAATGTGATCAGTGTGGCAAGGTTTTCAGGCACAAATTATCCTTAACAGTTGATCTCAGAATTCATACTGTAGGGAAACCTTAAAAGCGTGATGAAAGTGCAAAAGCCGGGCGGCACCTGTGGCTCAGTCAGTAAGGCACCGGTCCCATATACCGAGGGTGGCGGTTTCAAACCCAGCCCCAACAAACTGCAACAAAAAAATAGTTGGGCGTTGTGGTGGGCGCCTGTAGTCCCAGCTACTCAGGAGGCTAAGGCAGGAGAATTGCTTAAGCCCAGGAGTTGGAGGTTACTGTGAGCTGTGTGATGCCATGGCACCCTACCGAGGGCAATAATAAAGTGAGACTCTGTCTCTACAAAAAAAAGAAAGTGAAAAAGCCTTCAGACAAAAGAAGTCCCTGACAGTTCATCAGATTACACATATTGGAGAGAAACCTTAACAAGGTCTTTTATCACAAACCAAACTTTAAAGATCCCACAATCCATACAGGAGAGAAACCTTACAAATGTTATGAGTGTGGAAAGCTCTTAAGTTTAAATTATACCTTAAAAGTCATCACAGAATTCATATCGGAGAGAAACCCTACAGATGTAACCTATGATATATGGTCTTAAGTCACATTTCATGCTTTGAAAAGCATCAGAAGATTCATGTGTGACACTCTGCAGCCTCATCAAGCGTGGCCAATTCTTCATTATGAGTGCTATCGTTAATGAACATCACAGAGTCCATCCTAAAGAGAGATCAAATAAATGGAATATATGTGAAAGGGGCTTTATGTAGGCCTGACTAACTTTTACTACACATCTGAAGGCACATCTTCAGTGAAACCACAGAAATGGGATGTTTATCATGAGGCTAATACCCAAGGAACATTACTGTGGAACGTCAGAGTTTACACAAGAAATAACTCAATGGCTGGTTCTCCAGCATTTAACATCTGACGTTACATGGAGACAGAACTATAGAGTAACTATAAATCAAAATACATTGAACCATATGAAATGATACTATATCAAACGTGCAAGGATGTATGGACATGGTCAAATATATTTAGGTTATACAGTATTTCATTAGTTTAGGTTCTTTTCAAAAGCTACTATACTTTTTATGACTTTCAGCCTGAATGTTGAAATCTCTTCATAGGCCTATCTTACCAACATTTCACGTGGTGTCTTGGAAAGAATCAATACAATGACAGGTCTCAATTGATCACTAAAAATCATTTCTATGCCATTTTCTGGAAAGAAGAGACATTGCCTTTGGAGGAGAATTCCTTTTCCTGTTCATACTGAGGTGCAGTGTGTAATCATAGCCCCCTGCATGCTATGATTCATGGGCTCCAGCCATCCTGTCCTCTCTACCTCCCAGATAGCTGGAAGTAGCAGTACACCATATTTGATCAAGCTTATTTTCCTTAATTTGTTTTTGAGTGAAAATGTCTCACTGTGTTCTCCAGGCTGGTTTCAAACTTTATATTCTACCAATTCTCCCAACCTGGTCTCCCAGCATGGTGGGAGTACCGATGTGAGTTGTCATCATGTCTTTTTCCTCTGAGGTTAAATGTTGCCTGATCTACACAAGATGGCAGTGAGTGGTGAATATCATACAACTGTGGTGTCAGGCTTCATGCCTCAAGTGTTCAGCACACACTCCTCCTTAATGCAAGGTGGCTTATTGGAACCAACTGTTCCACCAAATCAGAGAAAAAGAACAGGCCACAAATTTTGGACCCTGAGAATTTCATGGGAAGACAGTAGCAGGTTCTTAAGGACTAATAAAGGTTGTAGAAATAATGCAGGGATACTGGCAGTCACCCTCATTGAATGGCAATCGGTGTCATTTATCAAACATTGACTAAAAAGTTTTTTTAGAAGGTGAAGAGAGAAAAGTTATATTCAAGTAGACAGTTTCATTAGAACTACTAGTAGAGATTTTCTTGAGGCCAATTCTCATTTACCTCTTGGTATTATAATTTGCAACTGTTTTATTCAGGATACATCAAGTTTGGACTAATATAATTTAATATTTTTCATAGATGTAATTGAGTCACAGTGTTTCTACCGACATTGTTTTATTCCACCTGATGAGGATACTTCATAATAGACAATAATTATGAACCATTAAGCCTTTATTGTGTGGTGGAAGCACCTAGAGCAATTTTTCTTTTTGATCAACTCAAAAAAGATATTCTTTTGGGTAAATGGACTTAGGTGACCAGGATTACTAAGAGGTAATCCTTAGTAGATAAGTTATTCTTTCTACACTCTGCCCTATGATTACTTATGTTGAGTCCAAGAAATATAGCAGAGTCTCTTACACCCTTAAACATACATGACTGTGGATGAAATGCTCTGTATTTTTATATTTCCTCATGCTTCTCTCGTGTGCCAAGTAGGACGCATGGCATGCAACCTGCATTTTCCATAAGCAAAAATGCACACATAGTAATATATAACTTACTTCAAAAAAAAGAATACATGAGGCCAGGCACAGTGGCTCATGCCTGTAATTCTAGCACTCTGGGAGACCAAGGCAGGTGGATTGCTTGAGGTCAGGAGTTGGGAGATGAACCTAAGCAAGAACAAGACCAAGTCTCTAAAAATAGCCAGAGATTGTGCCAGGTGCCTGCAGTCCCAGCTACTAAGGAGGCTGCGCCAGAGGATCACTTGAGCCCAAGGAGTTTGAGGTAGCTGTGAGGTATGATTCCATGGCACTCTACCCAGGGGAACTGAGTGAGACTCTGTCTCAAAATTAAAAAAAAAAAAATTTGCGGGCAGTAATGATAAAAATTACACTATGTCATTTTTCTCCTTATAATACGCAATGACATAATTTTTAAACATTATCCCTCATGCGTTTCCTTTTAAGAATCAGCACTGAGGGTGACGCCTGTGGCTCAGCGAGTAGGGTGCCAGCCCCATATACCGAAGGGTGTGGGTTCAAACCCGGCCCCGGCCGACCTGCATCAAAAATTAGCCGGGCGCTGTGGCGGGCACCTGTGGTCCCAGCTACTTTGGAGGCTGAGGCAAGAGAATCGCTTAAGCCCAAGAGCTGGAGGTTGCTGTGAGCTGTGACTCCATAGCACTCTACCGAGGGCGATAAAGTGAGACTCTGTCTCTACAAAAAAAAAAAAAAAAAGAATCAGCACTGAACATGGGACTTTGTTTTGCTGGATAAATGAGGAACCACTTATTTTCACTCGTGTAACGCTGTCCCCGGGTTGCCCTTTTCACCACTCCCCTGGATCTTGCTTGTTCACATGCACCTAATATTGCTTGAGATATTGACAGTGATGCTATACACGGAAGAGGTGTGAGAATTTGTGTTATACAGTGAGGCTTTCTGAGGAAAGCAGAATATCCCTGCCACCACTATCAGGTGCTTACATGGCTTGAGAGGAACTGTCATGTGTGAGGTGTTATAATGTTTTAGGCTGGGGTGGAGGTGGAGCATCCACATGTGGTTTAAAACTGCAACTGGCGCCAAAGGAGGAAGCACCAGGCATTGCTGTTGGCCAACCAGGTGAGCAGAATAAGAAGAGGGAGCCCACAGGTACAAAAGGTGTTAATATTCAAATATCACACACTACAGTTTGACTTTTTAAAATAAGAGTGAGTGTTTTCTCTTGAAATCCTCCAACTTAGTTAGGAAAAACCTGAATTTTTCTCATTTTAATAGCACAGTACATTCCTTACTTGGCTGTACACATAAGTCATCTCAAGGTGTGACTATTGTAAATGTGACACCAAGCACGAGGGCTCACAGTACTCTGGGTGGCAAAGGTGGGAGGGTCGTTTGAGCTCAGGACTTTAAAGCCAGCCCAAGCAAGAGCCAGACTTCATCTCTACTAAAAATTGAAAACTTCACCAGTAGTATGTCTGGCACCTGTACTCACAGCTATTGAGGTGGCAGAGGTAGGAGAATGGATTGAACCCAGGAGTTTGAGTTTGCTATGAGGAACACTGGTGCTATAGCCCTCTAGCCTGGACAACAGAGTGAGACTCTGTCTCCAAAACAAAGTGAAATACCATTTAGTTAAATTTCATAAAATACTTTTTTATAGTAGAATCTGGATTATTATGTGGAAGTGTTTATTTTACAATAAATATGATGAAATGTACAAAATGAATTTTTACAAAATTATAGGAGCATAATTTTCAGATTATGGCATGAAGCAATATACACACCATAGTTAATTTTCAAGTCTAATAGTATGTTCTGGTTTGTATACATGTGTTATTTGTCTTTTTATTTTTATTTGTTTCTTTATTTTTTTGAGGCAGAATTTTATTATGTTGCCCTCAGTAGAGTGCTATGACATCACAGCTCACAGCAACCTCCACCTCTTGGGCTTAAGCGATTCTCTTGCCTGAGCCTCCTGACTTAGCTGTATTTGTCTTGCCTGACTTAGCTGTATTTGTCTTATTTTTTATCTTTCATACACTATAGGCCAACATGTATATTTAATCCATTTTTTGCCTGTGTTACTCTAGTGAAAAGTTTTGGAGTTTGTAAATGAGGGTGGTGTTTAGAAACAGACTTTGTGCCATGGAACATTGTCATAGGTAAATGAAAGGTAAAAAGTAATTTCTCTATTAATATGAAAAATCAGTGCATCTTAAAGTCTTTCGGAATAGCTTTGGGATAGTACAAGATAGTGAACTGAAATTTCTTAATGTGTCTGTTATCTAAGATGATATGCTTAGAAGTCACATGTGTGCATGCTAATCAGCAAACATTGTAATTCCTCAGTTTGAACTAATAAAATTAAATTTTTTCCCAACACTGTACCTACATTATTTTATTCCACCTGAGGAGGATACTTCATAACAGATAATGCTTACACCACTGTTTTTTAACCTTTTTTTAATCTCCTAGCACACTTGGACCTACAGCTAAGCTTGTGGTGCACACTTAAATTATTTAGATCAAATAAGAGTATAAAAATATACTTACCATGCTTTGAACTTCATTCAAAAGTATTTAGTGATTGTTAAAATCTTTTGAGGCACACCAGTATGCCATGGCACACCAGTTGAAAATCCCTACCTTAGGCTCTTATGGTTGAAGTACCTAGGACAGTTTTGTTTTGTTTTTTTTCTTTTTGGTGAAATCAAAAGAACAAATTCTTTTGGACACGTGCACTAGGTAGGTATGATTACTACAAAGTCATCATTCTTAGTAGGTAAGTAATTGTCTCTACACCCTGCCCTGGGAAACTCACATGAGTTTAGTGAAAATTGCAGAGAGGTGCACATTCAGACTCTCACACCCTCAAACATGCATCACTGTAAGTGAACATGCTCTGTGTGATTATATTTCTACATGCTTCTCTCCTGTGCCTAGTGAGATCCATGACATGTCCTTGCATTTTCCTTAAGCAAAAATGCATACATACGGCTTGGCGCCCGTTGCTCAGTGGTTAGGGCACTAGCCACATACACCAGAGCTGATGGGTTCAAACCGGCCTGGGCTTGGTAAACAACAAAGACAACTACAACAAAAAAATAGCCTGGTGTTGTGGCTGGTGTCTGTAGTCCCAGCTGCTAGGGAGGCTGAGGCAAGAGAATCGCTTAAGCTGAAGAGTTTGGGGTTGCTGTGAGCTGTGACACCACGGCACTGTACTCAGGGTGACATAGTAAGACTCTGTCTCAAAAAAGAAAAATAGAAAACACACATACAAGGCAGCACCTATGGCTCATCGAGTAGGACGCCTGCCCCGAAAAATAGGCGGGCGTTGTGGCAGGCGCCTGTAGTCCCAGTTACTCGGGAGGCTGAGGCAAGAGAATTGCCTAAGCCCAGGAGTTGGAGGTTGCTGTGAGCTATATGACGCCACGGCACTCTCCTGAGGATGAAAAAGTGAGACTCTGTCTCTACAAAAAAAAAAAAAAATACATACTAATATGGTTAGCCAGGCATTGTGGTGGGTGCCTCTAGTCCCAGCTACTTGGGAGGCTGAGGCAAGAGAATCACCTAAGCCCAAGAGCTGGAGGTTGCTGTGAGCTGTGATGCCACAGCACTCCACTGAGGGTGACAAAGTAAGACTCTGTCTCTAAAGAGAAAAAAACAAACAAACATGCTGGAATTTACAAACAATATGGAATGTCTGGGCAATAAGGATAAAACCTCTACTTCCCTTTTGTCCTTGCAGAACTCAGTGACATAATTTTAAAATACTATACCTTGGGCGGCTCCTGTCGCTCAAAGGAGTAGGGCGCCGGCCCCATATGCCGGAGGTGGCGAGTTCAAACCCAGCCCCGGCAAAAAACTGCGGGGGGGGAAAATATATATACTATACCTCATGCTTGTCCTTTTAAGAATCAGCACTGAAAATGGGACTTTGTTTTGCTGGATAAAGTAGGAACCACCGATATTGGCTCTTGTAACACTGTCCCCAGGTTGCACTCTTCACTCCCCTGTATCTTGCTTGGTCACATGCACCTAACTTTTGGGATGTTGATAGTGACGCTGTACCCAGAAGAGATGTGAGGATTTGTATTGCACATTGAGGTTTCTGAGGAAAGCAGAATAGTCCCCCCACCCTGCCAGCTGGTGTATATATGGCTTAGAGCAGCAGTTCTCAACCTGTGGGTCGAGACCCCTTTTTAACAATGAAAATACATTTTGGCATTAGGAAGGTTGAGAACCACTGGCTTAGTGAAGTGGCATGTGTGGGGTGTTAATGAATTTTAAGCATGGAGGTGGAGTACCCACATGTGGTTTAAAGTTACACCTGGTGCCAAAGGAGGGAGCACTCAGGCTTTGCTGTTAGTCAGCTGGATGAAAAGAATAGTAAGAGGGAAGACAGAGGTATAAAAGTGTTAATATTCACGTTTCACATGATACAGTTTGACTTTTTAAGATATCAGTGAGTATTTTCCCCTGAAATCTCTCAACTTGGTTAGAAAAGACCTTGTTAATTGCACATTTCATTGCTTTCTTGCTGCCCATAACTCACATGGTAGAGTGTACAGTGGCTCACACCTGAAATCCTAGCACTCTGGGAGGGGGACATCAGGGCTCAGTTTAGGTCAGGAGTTGAAGACCAGCCTGAGTAACAGCAAGATCACTCTACAAAAAATAGAAAAGTTAGCCTGCTAGTGCGGTGGGCAGGGCCAGTGTAGCCATTTGTTCTGGAGCCTGAGGCAGGAGGATTGCTTGAGCCCAGGAGTTTGAAGTTGCTGCGAGCTAAGCTAATGCCACACCATTCTACACTGGGTAACAAAGGGAGACTTTGTCTCTCAAAAAAAAAAAAACCCACAAAGTTTGTGATATATTATTTAGTTAAATTTCCTAAAATATTTTAAAAAGTAGAATCTAGAGTACTGTGTGAAAACGTTTATTATGTAATAAATATGATAAAGAAATTTTACAAAAAAGGATTTTTACAAAATTAGGGAAACAGGCTCTGCGCCCATGGCTCAGTGAGTAGGACACTGGCCACATACACCAAGGCTGGCGGGTTTGAGCCTGGCCCGGGCCTGCTAAACATTGACAACTGCAACCAAAAAAAATAGTCGGGCATTGTGGCGGGCACCTGTAGTCCCAGCTACTTGGGAGGCTGAGACAAGAGAATTGCTTGAGTCCAAGAGTTTGAGGTTGCTGTGAGCTGTGACGCCACAGCATTCTACCAAGAGCGATATAGAGAGTCTCTGTCTCAAAAAAAAAAAAAAATTAGGAAAACAATTCTCAAATTATGATATGAAACAAAGTATACCATGGTTCATTTTCAAGTCAACTAAAAATATCTGGTTTGTATATGATTTTTTGTCTCATTTTTTCTCTTTCATATGCTGTAGGTCAACGTGTCTGTTTAATGGATTTATTTCCTGTGTCACTCTAGTGGCAGATCTAGAGGATGCTGTTCGGAGACAGATTTTGTGACATGAGCATGCTCACAGGACAAGGGCAGGCAAAAACTAAGTTCTTTATGAAAATGCAGTGTACCTTAAAGTGTTTAGTTTAGGGTTACCTTTGGGAAAGTGCAAGATAGTGAACTGTAATTTCTTAATGTGGGTCTTCTCTAAGATCCACAATTGGATCTTGGAAATCACAATTGTGGACGTTAACCAGCATCTGCAGAGGAAAATGAAAACTAATCAGAGGGAAAATCCCCAGACTTCACCTCAACATTGGGGCAAGGAGATAATCTCTATTGCTAAATCCCTAGAGGTCACTGTGCCACCTTACTCTGCTGAATCCCTAGAGGTCATTGTGCCGCCTTACTCTGGCTGGCATTTCTATTCACAGTGACATCTTTTCTTTCTTTTTTGAGACAAAGCCTCATTATGTGGCCCTCAGTAGACTGCTGTGGCGTCACAGCTCACAGAAACCTCAAACTCTTGGGCTTAAGCGATTCTCTTGCCTCAGCTTCCCAAGTAGCTGGGACTACAGGTACCCACCACAATGCTGGCTATTTTTTGTTGCAGTTGTCATTGTTCTTTAGTTGGCCCGGACCAGGTTCGAACCCATCAGCCTCAGTATATGTGGCTGGCACTGTAACCATTGTGCTACAGGCGCCAAGCCTCAGAGTGACATCTTTGAACAAAGGAAGATGTCTTTGTGGTTGTGCCAGGAATATTGGCATGCAATAGATTTGATTTCATCCAAAATTACTTCACAAAAAAAGAAGTTACATAATAAATACATTTTCATATAATAATTCCAAGTTGGATGTGGTCGTGCACATTTATGATCCTAGCTCCCTATAAAGCTGAGGCAGGAAAATCGTTTAGGAGAAAACAAAGAAAAGACCTAAAATGTATAGTAATTTAGCCGAGTGCGGTGTGGTGTCTCATGCCTTTAATAATAGCACGCTGGGAGACCAAGGCAGGTGGATCGGTTGAACCCAGGAGTTAAAGATCAGCATGATCAAGACTCAGACCATGTCTCTACTAAAAATAGAAAAACTACTCAGACGTTTTGGAGGACCTGCAGTCCCAGTTACTTGGATAGCTGAGGCAAGAGGACTTCTTGAGCCCAAGAGATTTGGGTGGCTGTGAGTTATGACACCACAGGCACCCTACCCAGTGTGACATAGTAAGACTCCCTTCTAGAAAAAAAGGGGGGGGGAGGAAGGCCGGGCGCAGTGGCTCGTGCGTGTAATCCTAGCACTCTGGGAGGCAGAGGCCAGTGGATTGCTTTGAGACCAACCTGAGCCAAAGCCAGACCCTGTCTCTAAAAATAGCCAGGCCTTGTGGTGGGTGCCTATAGTCCCAGCTACTCTGGAAGCAACGGCAAGAGAATTGCCTGGGCCCAAGAATTGGAGGTTGCTGTGAGCTAAGACACCACAGTACACTACCGAGTGCGACAGCTTCAGATTCTGTCTCAATAATAAATAAATAGGCTCGGAGCCTGTGGCTCAACGGGCTAAGGTGCCAGCCACGTACACCTGAGCTGGCGGATTCGAATCCAGCTGGGCCCGCCAAACAACAATGACGGCTGCAACCAAAAAACGGCCGGGCGTTGTGGCGGACGCCTGCAGTCCCAGCTACTTGGGAGGCGGAGGCAGAAGACTCGCTTGAGGCCAGGAATTAGAGGTTGCTGTGAGCTGTGATGGCACAGCACTCTATCCAAGTGACAGCTTGAGGCTCTGTCTCAAAAAAAAATAAAAATAAATAAATAAATAAAAATAATAATAAATACATAAATAAAGGACATCTATATTAATATATATTACTAATTTTAAATACAAGTGCATTTTCTAGTTACCTTCGTAATGAACTTACCTTGATGTGAATTTACCTTCATTTAGAACATATTGATGTGAGCCTACTATCAGGCCAACGAAGTTCATTTTAAAAGTACATGATCTCAAGAGTGTAAGAGAATAACCACTGTAAAGAACGCTTACATAGGCCCGGCGCCTGTGGCTCAATGGGCTAAGGCGCCAGCCACATGCACCTGAGCTGGCGGGTTCAAATCCAGCCGGGGCCCATCAAACAACGATGGCTGCAACCAAAAAATGGCCGGGCATTGTGGCGGGCGCCTGTAGTCCCAGCTACTTGGGAGGCGGAGGCAGGAGAATGGCTTGAGCCCAGGAGTTGGAGGTTGCTGTGAGCTGTGATGCCCAGCACTCTACACAGGGCGACAGCTTGAGGCTCTGTCTCAAAAAAAAAAAAAAAAAGAATGCTTACATAATTTCCATCCATATTCAAGAGTTATTGCTTTTTGCTTTTTTCTTTTATTTTTAAATTATACAAAGTATTTTTATAAAAAAGCTTATGTTTTCTGAAGACAATGGTATTTCATTATTATTCCCATCCCACAAGACTCTCATGAAAATAAAACATTTCAAATAGCAAAGGAGAAAAAAATCAAGTGAAAAAAAAGAAAAGAAAGAAGAGAAAACTTTAAATTCACAGCATCTGAATTACTTCCGGACTCTCTTCCTGGTTCTTGAATGGGTTTGTGTGCCCTCCTCTGTCTGTGTATTTGAGCATTCCATATCTTCGACAGTAGATGCTGGGCTTTCTTTTCTTTCACTTCTTTGTTATTGTTTTTGCTTTCAGATCTCCATTCTCCACAACAGCGAGGTCCAGTTTGCCATCATCTTTACTTCCTACAGCTTTCAGTCCTTGTGAAAGAATATCTCGTAAATTTTAATAAAGAGGTTTGTCAGGATAACCTAGTAATTTCACTGTTTCCATGTATTTGGAAATTTCACCTGGTTTGTTTTTCTCAGGAAAACACTTGTCCATCAAACTTGCAATATTTTCTCTCTATCTAATTTTGGAATCTCTAACATATTTAGGATCTTCCAAATTATACTCCCAAGGAAGATGGTCAGTCAGCCACTGGATCATGCAATAACCAAGTATTTCCAAATCACCGCATCGTGATGGGGCCACGCCACTGTGCGCATCAATGCTGGTGAATTCAATGGTGCCATCGTGGCATCTTTGGGGTCTTCTTTGTATTCTTTATGAACTCCATCAGGGCAGCACTGATAAGCAAGGCCATAATCTATCAAGTACACCTGGTCAGGATTCTTGTAGCTCAGAAGAAGATTTGAGGCCTAGATATCTCCATGTACATACTCATGCTCATGAATATATTCAAGAATATCCAGAATTCTTAAGCTTAGTTGCAAGACAGTTTTCTGAGAAAACCTTTTGGCATTTGCTTCATATATTTTCTGAAGGTCACTCCCAAAGCGATCCATTATCATAAACCTATAACTTTTTCCATTTTTATCACATAGACCAGACCTCCAATACTTAGGTACACCCAGGTACTTCAGTTTATAGGTACAAAACTATTTCTGAATTTGCTCTGGTTTAGCAGCTCGCTGGTAGAACTTTAATTCAGTAAAAAGAGGTCCATTGTCACTGGGTTCCACTTTTACAACACAGGGTGCATCACTGCCAACTGATTTTGAAGAATTTGTATCAGCAAGATATATACAGCCAAAGCCACCTTGGCTAATGGGTAATCCTACTTTCCATTCTTTTTTTGCCATGTCAGTTACTACCTCCCCAGCTGTAAATTGTTCTACAAGATGTTTTTTTGTAGGGCCTTGTCTTCCAGCTTGAGCTGCTTTGTACACGAGGCATTTTCACACAAACCGCAGGCTGGTCGCCTTCCCAGTACGAACTTGCCGCCGCTTTCTCCGAATAGCAGCTCCGCAGGGGCGCCGGCTCCTTAGTTATTGCTTTTTTCAAACCACCCCTGGGTGACCATCTTACACTGGCCTGAGGCCTCCACACCCTGGGTATTGCCCCTCTGAAAGTCTCTCAACGTCAGCTCAGACTTGACGTTCTTCCTCCACTGTGAAGGGGGAAAGGAAACGGAAAGTATTTCTAGTGTGTTCTGTTGCTCCTCAGCATGAAACTGCACATTCAGCCCAGGGAGGGTTTTGCAATTCCCACTGTAGTCTGCGTCACCTGCAGACATTCCTGGGGTGTGAATGTAATTGCAGGAACTTTCCTGGATTTAATCAGCAGCTGACGTTGATGCTCACAGTCAGATTCCAGTTCCCTGACTCCTGAGTTGCTCCTGCCTCCTAGTAGGTTTGGTCTCCTAAAACCAAAAACCTGGGCACCAGGGGAGGGAGACCCGGTTAAGTATAGGCTCCGCCCCTAATCCTGCCCCGCCCACCATCAGGTTCCGCCCCAACCCGGCCTCTCCCGCGTGCGCAGGATCTTCACAAAACTGAAAGCCGCTGCTGTGGTAAGGAGGCTACCTGGTGGTTGGTGAGTTCCTCTTTTTCTAATTAGGTGTTTTTTTCGCAATTCCCCGCTCATTTATCTCCGGCATCTGGGCGGTAGATACCTTAAATCCCCACGCGGCTCCTTCCACCCTCAGTGAATTCACGTTCCAGCGAGAGTTGCTTCCCTGTGAGCTGAGTCGCCCTGGAGCCGGTCCTGTCCCCGGTCTCCACTCACAGCGCCGGGGACGCACCGGCTTGCGCCCCGTGTCCTCCATAGAACCCCAGAGTGACCCCTGTACTCCCTTCGCGCCCCCTAATGTCCTCAACAACGGGTGTGTTCACGCCCTTCCTGGACCCCAGGCCGCGCCTTAGTCACCCATGGAGGGCAGCGCCGCAGCCCTGGTCATAGAGGAGCCGCGTCCTTCCCCTGATCCTGGGATCTGCAGACCCCACCCCAGCCCTAAGCCATCCCCTCGTCCCCACCCCGCCATGGGCCTTTTTGGCGGGTTCCGCTGCCCAGGACAGTCCACAGTCACCTCTTCCTCTAAATAGAGGTTGGGGAGAGGTAGCCGGCGTTTGTAAGGTGACACCAAATGTCCTTTCATCCCTAATTCTTGTGCGCTCTTAAGTGAGCATGTTATTTTTATTCCTTACTTATGCATGTGTGGAATATGGGGCACGAGAGCAGTAGAGAAGAGATAGGGAAACGTAGAGAGGAAGAGTGAGGGAGACCCCTGAACACTGCCCACTAGAGGACTTGGGAGGGATTTCCAAAGAGACGGGAGAGTGAAAGTTAGGGTAGCAGTCCAGCCCATGACTTCACAAACCCCATGGACTTTGGTAGCTAAAGTTTATTTGGCGACTCAGTGAAGGTGGGCTGAGAATCAATAGGCCTCAGCCCTGAAGAGCAAGAGTGCTTACATTTTAAATGTTTTAGGGGCCCGGCGCCCTTAGTACAGTGGTTACAGAGTGAGCCACATACAACCAAGTGTGGCAGGTTCGAACCCAGCCCGGGCCAACTAAATAACTGCGACAAAAAAATAGCCGGGCGTTGTGGCGGACACCTGTAGTCCCAGCTATTTGGGAGCCTGAGGCACGAGAATCATTTGAGCCCAAGAGTTTGAGGTTGCTATGAACTGTGATGCCATGACACCCTACTGTAGGCGACATAGACTCTGTCTCAAAAAAAAAAAAAAGTTTTAGGTATGGTAGGAGGGGGAGAGTGTTACTTTGGAGTACTATTAACTGTTGCCCTATAGAGTTCCACCTAGCTTCCTCCTGAGATCGTTCTGTTCTCTTAAGGTTTAGGCCCTGCCTCTGAGCATTGAGTTCTGTACTTCTGCCCCTTCCTTCTGCCTGGGTCCTGAAGCAAGTTGGGGGTTTCAGAAGAGGTCACTGCACAGACAAGATGGAGTGCCATATGTTCAAAATGGAGTGGTCCATATCGCTCTGGTTTTGGTATTCTAACCAGCCTTGCTCTGTTTTCGGTAATTCTAATCAGAAAGCTGTGCTGAGAAAAGTCCCTGAAGTAATTTCCAGAAAACCTCTGTCTCCTGACAGATGAAGGAAAGCAACATAGAGCAACTAGCAGCAAATGGAGAGGTGCCTCAGACAGAGAGTCCTGGGAGAGTAGGAATGACTGACAGTCAGGGCAGACAGAGCAGCCTGGTGCTGGGACCCCAGGAGGGGCACCTGGTGACAAGGACAGCAGAGAAGGAACCAAAGCAGATGGGGTGTGACAAGGAAGAGACAATTTAGTAGTGAGAGCAGAAGGGGAGCAGAGACAGGGAAGAAAGAGGGAGAGACAGGTGACATTGGGACAGTCAAAGTATTAGAAAGAGCTGGAAAAGGTGACAGTCATTTCCAGAATGGAGCAGAGCAGGTCAAAGAAGGAACAGAAGGAAGTAGGGGAGAAGAGCAGGAGAGAGGACAACCCAGTGAGGAACAGAAGCCCAGGGGGACACACAGAGGAGAAGAGAAAAGCAAGAGCAGGTGGGAGAAGGTGAGGATGAGAGGTTTGTGGAGAATGAGGGCGAGAAACACAAGAAAATGAGCCCAGATCAGTCTTGAGGTGATTGTGTATGATGAGTAAGTTGTGACAGTGTTTTCCCTGTTTCTCATCTAGTAAGTTTAGCATTTGCTACAAACATATAAATGGAATTCGCTTGGCACCCGTTGCACAGTGGTTACGGCACCAGCCACATACACCAAAGTTGGTGGGTTCGAATCCAGCCTGGGCTAGCTAACCAACAATGACAACTGCCAGGTGTTGTGGTGGGCCCCTGTAGTCCCAACTACTTGGGAGGCCAAGGAAAGAATCACTTGAGCCCAAGAATTTGAGGTTTCTGTGAGCTGTGACACCAAGGCACTCTAGCCAGGGTGACATAGTGAGATTCTTGTCTCAAAAAAAAAAAATATATATATATATATACATATATACAGGACCAATAAACAGGCATCTCCACCTTCATGTGTCCAAAAGGGACATATATATATATACACACACACACACACACACACACACAAACATATGTGTGGAATTGAGAATTGCACAACTCCTGTCCATAATGCTGGTGCATGCAATAATTCCTAGCCTCCCAGGTTATCCTCCACTTGTAGCCTGGTTTCAGCCAAAGGGCAAGACTTGGCCCATTCAATTGTGGATCACCCTCTTCCCTTTTCCTGAGATGGGGTAAGGAGTGGGGCAGTGTATGAGTCCTACTTTCACAACCCTTTTCTCAGTGAGCACTCAACACACAATATGTCACATGTGGTGACTGAAGTCCAGGGTACCCCTCATCAGCCTGCAATTCCCCATCAGACATCCACAGGGTGTCCATAAGGTAACTTGGCTATAACACTGTCTACCTGGACGTGGGATCAGATCCCCCGTGTAGGGCTCAGCTCCACAAGGCTGCCCCACACATGTCTGTACTGTTAGAATTTAGTTAGATTATGGGGCACCCAGCTGGGAGTCCCCCAGAGAAGTGGTCAGTGTGGGAAACCACACAAACATTAGTGCATAGAGAAAAAACATTCTGTGTTCAATTTGAGTAGTTTTTTATTTTAAACATTAAAGTAAAGACATTTCCTAACAACCCACCCTCCCTGTCTGAGGACCTGGGAATGGCCTATTCCTGCTTCTGGGTGTTGCTGGCCCTGAAATTGTGCACCACTGCCAGTCCCACTCAAAGTTTCAGGGTTGCCTGGCATCCTCCTTGCACAGGTTTGTCAATTTTCAGTTTCATTTATTTTTAATTTTTATTTATTGTTTCAGATAGAGTCTCTGTCCCTCTGGGTAGAGTGCCCTGGAGTCATCATAGCCCACAGCAATGTCAAACTCCTGGGCTCAGTAAGTGGGACTGGACATTCCCACCACAACATCTGGCTAGTTTTTCTATTTTTAGTAGAGATGGGGTATCACTACTGCTCAGGCTGGTCTAGAACTCCTGAGCTCAAGAAATCCTCCTGCCTCAACCACCCAGAGCGCTAGGCTTATAGGCATGAGGCACCATGCCCAGCCCAGGATTTCCTCCTTGAATCTCTTGTCATCTGTGTCCATTCCCTGCCCTTCCTGGTCTTCTCATATTCTGGCGTAAACCACTGTGATATGTATCCATTAGCCCTGCAGTCCTCTCCCCTGAACTCTAGAATTTGTGCAGTTGTATCCTTACCTCTGTGCAGGACCAATAAACAGGCATCTCCACCTTCATGTGTCCAAAAGGGACTTTCTGTGCTCAGAGAAACATGTTCCCCTGTGGTCAGAGAAACATGTTCTCCTGTCGTCCTCACATGTCAGAGCAGGATGGCCCTGTGCTCCCTGGGGCTCATGGAACTTCTTGTCATATATTTTTCATGGTAACTGCCATGTGAGTTGTACTAAGTTGTACTAGTTTTGAACCGGGGACCTAGAAAAACACGTATCACTCACATGTCTCTTGAGCTATCTTGACATAAGGAAACACCATGGCCCCAAAGCAAAATTTTCTCATACTGTGCACTCTGTTGTCATAGGATATAAGACAACATGTCATTTTCTTTTTTTGACACAGAGTTTTCCTCGTTTGCCCTGGGTAGAGTGTCATGGCATCATCACATCATCATAGCTCACAGAAAACACACTCTTGGGCACAAGTTACCCTTTCACTTCAGGCTCCCGAGTATTTGGGACTCTAGGTGCCTGCCACTATACCTGGCTAGTTTTTCTATTTTTAGTAGAGATGGGGTCTTGCTCTTGCTTAGACTGGTCTCATACTCCTGAGCTCAAGCAACTGCCTCAGCCTCTCAGAGTGCTGGGATTGTAGGTGTGAACCGCCATGCCTGGATAAGACTTTATATCTTAACACATTGTTGACTGATAATTTTACACAGAAGTCAACCCACGTCACCATTGATTTTTGGTGACAAAATCAAGAAACTTTTACAATATTCTATGTTACCCTATGTTTTAAAAATTGCAATAGCTAATGCAAGTGCAAATACGAGTTAACTTGTGATCAGTCAACAATGTGTTTGGTGCATTCTTGTATTAAAGCAAAAAAAAGTACACGTTTACTTAAAACAGATGGGCAACTAGGTTTTAAAACTTGCTGGAGATGTAGGAGAAATAGTGTGCAGGCGAGGGCCCTCCCTGCTTGGCTCCCCCAGGACCTCTCTGGCCACATCTTGTGTCCTGCTCACTGTCTCTGCTCCAGCCACAGGGGCCTCTCTTTTCCCCAGGTTGCTCCTGCCTCAGGGTGTTTACAAGGGATGTCTCTCTTTCTAGAAGTCTCCTCCCCTCAGCTGCAGGTCACATACACCCTTCCTTCCTTATGTCTCTGTGCTGATATCCCCTTCTCACAGGGGATTTCTGTCCCCTATTTAATATTTCAGCCTCCTCTTCACCTACACCTGACCTTGCCTGGTCTATATTGGTCCATCTGACCTTTTCTTTAGAGTCCCTCACATTTCCCTGTCTAGATACTGGTGACAACAAATATCCAAAGAAAAAGCAGAGTGAGAAGGAGGGAGGGGTCCTGGCCTTGCCCCTCAGAGTAGAGGTCACAGCTGGTCTTACATTAGAATGTTGAGGCTTTTCTCAAACACTTCTCTCGGGTCCCCTTGCCATTTACATAGTCCAGTTGGGAACCACCTTCAATAATGGTTTCAGTCACCAGGTGTGTCCAGTCTGTGTCCAGCACTAAACACAAAGAGTCTCTGTCCTGAGTGGCACCTGTGGCTCATCAAGTAGGGCACCGGCCCCATATACCGGCGGGTTCAAACCCGGCCTTGGCTGAACTACAAAAACAGAAAAATAGCCGGGCATTGTGGCGGGCGCCTGTAGTCCCAGCTACTTGGGAGGCTGAGGCAAGAGAATCGCTTAAGCCCAGGAGTTGGAGGTTGCTGTGAGCTGTGTGACGCCACGGCACTCTACCGAGGGCGATAAAGTGAAACTGTCTCTACAAAAAAAAAAAAGAGTCTCTGTCCTCCACAGCTGAAGGCTGAGCTGAGCCTGTGATCACAGGCAGTGAGGGCCTGTGCTCTGCCTAGGTTTGGGGCTGTGCCCTGGAGGGGAACTCAGTGCAGCCAAGCTCCTCTGTGCTACCGAATGTGTGGAGGTGAGGTCTGATGAAGGGGTCAGAGACTCACTTGTTCATCATCCTGAACAAAAGGATGAGAAAAAAAAAAGTAGAGAACCATCTTACATGGGAAATCTTTCTTCTCCATGGGATCCTGGCACAGAAAGGCAGTGTGTTAATTCGCCATTGAATACCATGTTTTTTTATAATCAGGATTGACTTTTAAAGATTGATATTGAGTGAGGAAGAAGCCCAGATCAGGGAGAAGAGAAAAGAAGAAGAATCAGTAATGGCTGTTGCTCAGGTACAGTGATACTCTCAGTGGATTCCTCTGTGTCTTTCTCCTTTCTCAGAACTGGGCATTGGACTTGCTGATCATCTCTGACTCTGAGCCATTCTGAGTGACATGTTTGCTCCCACTCCCCCA
>CAUYRH010016989.1:0-26097 GCA_963574655.1 Perodicticus potto | reverse complement strand
AGTGCGTATGTGAATGGGAATGTGTCAGCGTGAGAGTGTGAGCATGCTCCAGTGCGTATGTGAGTGTGACTGTGTCAGCGTGAGTGTGAGTGAGCATGCTCCAGTGCGTATGTGAGTGGGACTGTGTCAGCGTGAGTGTGAGTGAGCATGCTCCAGTGCGTATGTGACTAGGACTGTGTCAGCGTGAGAGTGTGTGAACATGCTCCAGTGCGTATGTGAATGGGACTGTGTCAGCGTGAGTGTGAGTGAGCATGCTCCAGTGCGTATGTGAATGGGACTGTGTCAGCGTGAGTGTGAGTGAGCATGCTCCAGTGCGTATGTGAATAGGACTGTGTCAGCGTGAGAGTGTGAGCATGCTCCAGTGCGTATGTGAATAGGACTGTGTCAGCATGAGTGTGACTGAGCATGCTCCAGTGCGTATGTGAGTAGGACTGTGTCAGCGTGAGTGTGTGAGCATGCTCCAGTGCGTATGTATGACTCTCAGTGTGAGTGTGAGTGTGTGTGAGCATGGGAACGTGTGTATGTAAATATGAATGTGTGTCAGTGTGTGTGTAACTGTGTGAGTGTGTATACGTATTTGAGTGTGAGAACGTGTGTGCATGTGTGTATGTGAGTGACTGTGTGCGCAAGCATGTGTGTGAGTGAGCGTGTCCATAAGGTGTATGTGAGATGGTGACAGCTGGGGACGAGGGACAGAGCTATTTTTTCATCCATCTGACAAGCCATGCCTCATGCTCCAAAGACGTCCTGGCCCACACATGTGTCCATATGCAGGTGACTGCAGGTGCGTGAGAATTGGAGGGACACACACCCACATGCCTGAGTCCTGAGGGTTCCAAAGCGCGAGGCTTCCCAGCAAGTCCATTCTGCACACACAGACTTTCCTTTCAAAGCAAAGCCTTTCACACGTGACAGGAACCCACCTTAGGGATTCCCGAGGGCTCGATTTGGGTGTGAAAACAAACAGAAGGAAGGAGAATTGCTCAAGCCCAAGAGTTTGAGGTTGCTGTGAGCTGTGCCGCCATGGCCCTCTACCAAGGGAGACATAGACTTTGTCTCAAAAAATAAATAAGTAAATAAATAAACAAAACAATAAACAGAAGGAAGGGCAGGGCCTCTCATCCCACATGGAGCCCCGACTCCGTGTCCTGGGGTCCCCTTGGCTCTGGGGGATGCCAGTTGCCCGTGATGTCTGGTCCTGCTCTGCATCCTCTGCTTTCCAGGGTGGAACAGTTGCATCCCCCTGGTCAACCCCTTCGCCAGCGAGAGCCTAGACGTCTCTGCCTCAGAGCAGCATCTCCTTGGTGAGTTGGGGCTGCATCTTTGCCAGGCGCCAGAGTCTCCTGCCCCATCCAGTCTCAGGCAGGGCCAGCTGAGGCACCCCCATCCCAGAGGGCAGAGCTGCTTCCACCAGTCCTGCTGCAGGTCTGCCACTGTCCCAGCCTGTCCTGCCCGCCCTTTTGGGTTCCCTTTCAGTGCCAATGGCTCAACCTCTGCAATCGAGAGGGGACAAGAGACAGCTCTGAGCCTGGCTGCGTCTTGTGGCCCCTCTTAGGGACTCTCCTTTGTCTTTCCAAATGGACTGCTATAATCCTAGCACTCTGGGAGGCAGAGGCTGGTGGATTGCCTGTACTGTCAGCTACTTGGGAGGCTGAGGCAAGAGAATCTTTTGAGCCCAAGAGTTTGAGGTTGCTGTGAGCTGTGATGTCACAGCGCTCTACTGAGGGCCACAAAGTGAGACTCCATCTCAAAAACAAACAAACAAACGGGCTGTTGATCTGCTTCGCCAGCAACTCCCCCCTGGGGTGGGGATGAGGAAGGTGCTGGGGAATCCTCCCTCCCCCTGGCCTCAGTAAGCCTGTGCCAGAGGAGAAGCGACAGGTGGCCACTGAGAGCGTCTGGCGGGGAGATGCTGGAGCAGCGCGTCACTGTCCTCTGGGCAGGGCAGACGGGCGCTGGCCTGAGTCCCCTCTCCAGCAGCACTGCACCGTGCTGTCATGGTGGTCTTGCCCCTGAGCCTGGTGCTCCTGGTGTGTGGCTGGGTCTGCGGCCTGCTCAGCTCCCTGACCCAGAACTCCCCACTGCTGCTTTTCACAGGCTGCTACTTCCTGCTGGGGGGTGAGTATGGGGCCCAGGGAGTCAGCGGGGAAGGTGGGACCTGGATCCCAGGAGTGGGTGCTGCCTTTCCTGTGGCCCATCCCTAGTGGGTGCCCTAGATGGCCCTGGGGCCTGAAGGGCTTAGGGTTTTTACTTGTGGGGTGGGAGCCAGGGATCAGGAGTGGCACCAGGGTGTGGGGAGCGTCAGGTCCTGCTCTGGTGGGTCAGATGGTGCTGGGAGTGTGGGGCAGCCCCCACCACTCCCTTCTCATCCTCAGACTGTCTTGGAGGAGCCAGGCGGGCAGGGTGAGAAGGGCTGTCACTAGTGAGAGTCCACCAGCTGACCCAGGCTAGCACTGACCCTATGCTGGCACCAAGCTCCCAGGTCTCCTCGGTCCCAATCTACCCCTCTCCTCCTTAGAGAGTTCCGAGGAATGCCTGAAGCCAGAGGTCCCCTCGCTGACTTTGGTGCTGTCTGCCCAGCTGCCTGTCTCCCAACTGCCCAAGTCTGGTGGCCCCTGTTGTCCTGGGCCAGGGCTAAGCCAGCAATGTCTCAGGCCAGCTCTATTATCAGCGCCCTGACCATAGGACAAGACCACCACCAGGGCTGGGGTGTCCTCCCGGTGGCTTCCCTGGTTTTTGGGAGGCCTTTGCAGAGATGCTGACCAAAAGTCCATCCCTACAGTGGGGAAGCCAGGGGCCTTGGCTTTGGTCACAGGGCACATGAGACAAGCATGCAAGTCAAAGTTTCCTCTAAACAATGAAATCGGGGATCGAAGTGTCAGTTCTGACCCTGGAGACGGTTGTGAGTGTTCAAAATCCAATTGCAAGGGCCTTGGGAGGCAGTGACAGGGATAATTAGGTTGGTTTTGGAGATGTCATAGGTTTTGAGGCTGCCAGCCAGGGGCAAGGGTCTGGAGGAGGCTTCAGGAGACACCCTAAGGCAGCTCCCCAGGCAGGGGGTGCCCACTCTGAGAGCTGGAAGTGGGGTCCAAGGCTGGCCTATCTGAAGGCCAGCCCACCAGTTCTCTCATTCAGGATTCCACCATTGCTTCCCTCACACTGTGATTCCCATGAGTGAGTGTCACACCACTCTGAGGGGCTACCCAAGGTGGCCTAGGTGAGGCCGGGGCGGGCACAGTGGGCTGCAGCATGGAGGAGAAACAGAGATGTCACCCTAAGGGCTCCTGCCTAAGGCCAGCTCACCTGGTGCTTTCTCCACTGGCACAGCAAGAGGGGGCAGGAGGAGAATCCAGGATGGATGGGGGCACCCTTCCCTGAGACAGGACCATGAGGGACATGGTGAGCAGATAGGCCTGAGTGTCAAATCCCACCGTGATCATCCTGCTCGGAGCTGCAGGTTCTGGCCCAGGGAGAAATCCCTCAGCGGCTCTGAAGCTGGCAGAGAGGAGCTGGGCCTGGGCTCCATCTCCAGGGAGAGTCAGGTGGGGGCTCAGGCAGAGTCCCCGCATGGAGGCTCACCCTTTGCCCCTGTTGGGCAGAGGGTCATGTCCTCAGCCAGGCCAGATGGAAGCAATGGTGTTTGGAGGGGGCTCAGCTGGTGGGGCAACCGGCAGGGGCGGGTGCAGGGACTGGGGCTCCTGCCACCTGGGCTCCCTGCTAGGGCATGACTGGCCAGCCAGAGCCCACTGCACCCGACTTGGCTTCGCATCCTATTCCAAACTAAATCTGTAACTTCTGCTGCTGCTCCATCCACTCAGGCTGGAAGCTCTGTGTGTCCTCCGTCCTGCCATCTTCCCCTCCCTCTCCCTTCCTTCTGTCTTTGGTCCTCCAGGAATCTCAGAGGACCAAGGTGAGAGTCCGGCACTGTGGGACCCCCAGGGCTGTGCTGATTCTTTGGTCACCAGTGAGATCCAGATCTGGCTTTGAACATCAGCCCGGATCGGTCACCTGTCCTTGCCTTGGCAATCCCAGAGGGAACACCATGCACCCAGGAGGTGCCGGTAGGGGTTACAGGGCCACCTGCCCCCCAGCTGCCATTTCCTACAGGCGGTACCAGGGGCAGGCTTCACTGTTAGCCAGTAGCTGGGGAATTCGGGGCATGCTCTGGGCTGATCCCCCAGAGCACAGCAGACAGGAAAAGGCCCCAGAGGCTTGTGGGCTGAGGGCAACATCCAGCTCTTTGCTGGACCCTGAACTGCCAGACATAAGGTCACCTGGCACTGTCACCAACTGAAGCCAACCATCCTTCCTTGAAGACAGTGTATGTATGTGTGCGTGCACATCGAGTGTTGGGGGGCTGTGGGAATGCAGTGTGAGGGGCATTCTGCGTGTGGGAACTATGTGATGGGGTGCAGGTGATGCTATCTGCAGGGGGCTTGTCGGGTGAGGTCTCTGGGGTTTGAAGTCTGAATTGGAGTTTCTAAAGCTCCATCCTCCCAAATCCCAGAGTCCACAGTCTTTGCCGTCTGTCCCCACCTGGTCCCCAGAGGTACTTGGGAAGGCGGCTAGGCAAGGGGCAGTCAGGGCTGACCAGGAACAGGGGCCCCTGAGGCCGTGTCTGCAGGGCCACCTGGTCCAGGTCCTGCAGCAGCAGACACATGGAGCAGCCATGTGTCCCTGTCCCGCAGGTGCCCTGACCCTGGCGGAGGTCAGTGTCTACGTCAGCTACTCCCACCTGGCCTTCACGGAGACCGCCCGCCAGTACGGCCCACAGCATATGCAGAATGTCCGCGTCAGCTTCGGCTGGTCAGTGGCCCTGGCTTGGGGCTCCTGTGCCTCAGAGGTGCTCAGCGGTGCCCTGCTGCTCACGGCCGCCTGGGCCCTCAACCAGGGTGGCCAGCCGGACGCCTCCCACTCTGTGGTCATCTGATTCCCCAGTGGGCTGGCAGGCGGGTGGTGGGGAGAGGGCTCAGCTTCCCTATGCATCCCTGGGGATCCCTCGAGTTCTGGATGGGGGAGTCGGGGCAGCTGGGGTTTCCTGGGTGTTGAGGGGCTCTAGGGATAACTGGTTTAACCACCCCTCAGAGATGAGAGGAGAGAGTCCAGAAAGAGGACACAAAGTGCTGAGGGGACACGAGCTGCATGGCAGAGTCGGTGGGAGTGCCTCGGACTCTGGGTGCTCAGCCTGTGTTCATGCCTGCACATATGCTTCCCTGGAAAGTCCCTGTGTCATCGCTGCCTCCATTCTGAGGGACCTGGGCAGTCCAGGAAGAGAAGAGGGTGCCATGCTGGGTGCTAAGGACTCCCCTGCTCTCCAGGCCCCCAACAGCCCTATTCAGTGGTTACCATTTACCCCATTTTACAGAGGGGGAGAGTAAGGCCCAATCACACAAAGCCAGGTGTCCTTGTGGCCAGGGGCCTCCCAGCTGCTGTTCTGTCCACTCTCCTCAGAGGGCAGGTGCTGGTGCTGGAGGAGGTGAGGAGAGGCTGGGGTGCCCCATGGTGGAGCTGAGTGGGCTGGATATGCTCACCCCCACCTGGAGGGTGATTTTTACTGAGCATGTCCAGGCACAGGCCACCAGTCCCTCTGGGCCTGGCCTTCCACCCCCCAGCACCCTGAGGAATGGCCGTCATGTGGCCGCCAGGTGGGACCCTGACCTGGCTGGGGTGGGGTGGGGTAGGGGAGACCAGGCCCTGGTGGAAGGGAGCAGGCCACTCCTCACCTGCCTCATGGTGGCCTGGATGAAAGATCACCACTGGGTGAGGACCAGGCAGGGAGAATGGGGATAGCCAGCCCAGACCTGAGCCATCCTGGGTGGCTGGGCACAGAGGCTGGGGCATGCCTGTCTTTAGGTCAGTGGCCAGTCAGGGTGGTGCAGAAGTGTCCCCAGGGGGCTGTGAAGCATCTGGAGCCCCAGATGGCCCCGTGTTAGGTGTGGGACCCTTCCTGATCCTAGGACAAGTGCTGGGGGAGGTGGCAGATTCTCTGGCCCGTTCTTCCTCCTGCAGCCCCTCTCGTCTCCCATTATTGTTTCAGGGTGACAGGAAACTCCTGGCTCAGGGGGCTGGCACTGCTTTGATGGGACCACTGAGGGCAGGGATATGGGAGGTGAGTGGGGCCTGCCATTCCTCCTCGACTTTGAACATGGGGGAACACTGTGTCACTTTGCCCCCAAATAAACCAGCTTGTGTTATGTGCGGTGGAAGCTCTCTAGTTTTCTCTTAGAAGTTTTCGAAATAGATGCCCATGTCTCACAGTAGTGCAAGGTGAACAAACTCTGTTCCCAGCTGTGTGGCCACCACCCAGAGATGTCCTGTGCACATGTGCGTGTGTGTCCATCCGTGATATCTTTGTTGTTGTGTTTTTTTTTTTTTGAGACAGAGCCTCAAGCTGTCACCCTGGATAGAGCGCTGTGGTATCACAGCTCACAGCAACCTCCAATTCCTGGGCTCAAGCAAGTCTCTTGCCTCCGCCTCCCAAGTAGCTGGGACTACAGGCGCCCGCCACAACGCCCGGCCCTTTTTTGGTTGCAGCCGACATTGTTGTTTGGCGGCCCGGGCTGGATTCGAACCTGCCAGCTCAGGTGTACGTGGCTGGCGCCTTAGCCCGCTGAGCCACAGGCACCGAGCCATCCGTGATATCTTTGTAGACACAAAGCTCCTTGTCATTCACAGGTCAACCCAAGGATGGAAGGAGTCCCGGCTGGTTCCTGGGTTGGTTTAGCGGTCCTGGTCTCACCCACTCAGTGTGGGAGGAAAGGTCTCGCCCTCCCTCTCCCTCCTTACAACCACGCAGCCCTGCTGAGGAGCTTCTCCTGTGGGGCCGGGGGTGTGTGTGTTTCCCCCAGGCCTCTCTGACTGCAGGGGGGTGCGGGCTACCGCTTGCCTCATTCTTTCTAGAACAACCTGCCCGCTCAGACCACACTCACCCTCTGATCAACCAGTCTCCATAGCAGTTGGCCTGAGGGTTCCGGTTTCACCGCTTGCTGGGTGGGCAGGCTGTGCAGTCAAGATTGAGAGGCAGATGTGTGGCGCACAAGGAGGAGAGCACCTGTCTTCTTCCTCCTTAAGGCTCATTCTCTGAGGGTGGTCTTCCCCTACCTCCCCCTTCCTCCTCCTCCCCTTACACGTTATCTGCGCTAGTCTGCGTCTGCATACTCTCCTCCATTCTATTGGTGCCCCCACCCACGGGCCTGACCCTCGTGAGGACAGGGCCACCCCCATTCAACCTCTCAGACAGCCCCAGTGACTTCGTCCCCTGGAGCTCTCCCCTGTGTCATCCCCCCCCCCCGCCACACTGAGTCAGGGCCCACCTGAGTGTCAAATAGGAAGTGACGGAGTGTGACGAGGTCATGAGAGTAATTGCAGCTCCTGCCTGGGCCTCCCCCGAGCTAGTCAAGTAACCTGCGGGGATGCCTGCCCAGGCAGGTGCTGAGGCCTCTGCCAACAGTCAGAAGCGGCTCGCCAGTGGCATGAGCACCACCTGGAAGTGGATTATTCATGTAGTGCAATCCCCACTGATGTGGACTGCAATCTCAGGAGAGACTCCAAGTCAGAACCTCTAGCTGTAAACCATTTCCCAACTCCTAACCCGCAGAAATTATGAGAAATAATGATTATTGCTGTTTTAAGGCACTATGTTTTGGGATCATTTGTTATGCAGCTGTGGATAACCAATGCAACTACACTTGCTTGCCCTAGACAGGGCAGTGTAGGAGGCATGGAATTATAGGGGTTTAGAGCTGTTGGCTTTCTTTACAGAGTTATCACCTCCTCAAGCACAGGAGAGCAGTTCTGGGGCCTTGGGTCCCTGTAAACTGGGTATCCCAGAATATGTATCTGGATTCTTCTACAGGATAGAAGGAGAGATGAAGGATCTTCTGCCTTAGGGCTCCTTGGCCTGACACAAAGCCCCCATTCTTCTCCCCTCACACACACTCACTGCAGGCCAAGATTACCACTAATGGTTATTCTTAGATGATAAAAACACAGGCAATTATTTTATTCTTTTTTTTTTTGAGACAGAGTCTGAAGATATTGCCCTGAGTAGAGTGCTGTGGCATCATAGCTCACAACAACTTCCAACTCCTGAACTCAAGTGATCCTCTTGCCTCAGTTTTTCTATTTTTAGTAGAGATAGGGTCTCGCTTTTGCTCAGGCTGGTCTTGAACTGTGAGCTCAAGCTATCCCTCCACCTCAGCCTCCCAGAGTATTAGTATTACAGGCATGAGCCACTGCACCCAGCCTATTTTATTCTTTATTCCTTTTATATTAGGAAAAATTATCCATGTTTCCTCTCTTGTTTTCATGACCAGTCTTACCAGAGACTTATCAATTTTCTTACTCTTTTTCAAAGAACCACCTTTTGGATTTGTTTATCTGTATTTTCTCCTGGCTTAACTTCTTCTTCACTAATTCTCTCTTCACCTGTGTCTCATGTGCTATTAAACCTATCTATCCACTAAGTTACCATATTTTTGAATTCTAAAATTTCCATGTGGTCTTGTGATTTCAAATTTTCTGCCAAACTTTTTTTGAGACACAGTCTCACTCTGCCACCCTGGGTACAGTGTCATGGCAGAGTCAGAGCTCACAGCAACCTCAAACTCTTAGGCTCAAGTGATCCTCATGCCTCAGCCTCCTGAGTAGCTGGGACTACAGGTGCCTACACATGCCCTATTTTTAATAAAGAAAGGATCTTGCTCTTGCTCAGGCTGGATTTTCCAATTTTTTCATCTTGCTTTGTAATTCCTGCAATACTTTATTATTTTTAAATATTTATTTATTAATTTATTTAGTTTTTTTTTTTTTTTGTAGAAACAGAGTCTCACTTTATCATCCTCAGTAGAGTGCCATGGCATCACACAGCTCACAGCAACCTTTGGGCTTAGGTGATTCTCTTGCCTCAGCCTCCCGAGTAGCTGGGACTACAGGTGCCCACCACAATGCCAGGCTATTTTTCTGTTTTGCAGTTTGGCCGAGGCCGGGTTTGAACCTGCCACCTTCGGTATATGGGGCTGGCACCCTACTTGATGAGCCACAGGAACCGCCCTAATTTATTTAGTTTTGAGACAGAGTCTCACTATGTTGCCCTCAGTAGAGTGCTGTGGCATCACAGCTCACAGCAACCTCAGACTCTTGGGCTTAAGCAATTCTCTTGCCTGAGCCTCCCAAGTAGCTGGGACTATAGGCACCTGCCACAACACCTGGCTATTTTTGTTGCAGTTGTCATTGTTGTTTAGCAGGCCCGGGCCAGGTTTGAACCTGCCAGCCTCCGTGTATGTGGCCAGCACCCTACTCACTATGTGGCATGGGCACATAGCCATGCAATATTTTATTTTAAAATCTGTGCTAAATAACTCCATTATCAGGTGGCACCTGTGGCTCAAAGGAGTAGGGCACTAACCCCATATGCCATAAGTGGTGGGTTCAAACCCAGCTGCGGCCAAAAACCGTAAAAAACAAAACAAAACAAAACAAAAAACTCCATTATTTTGGTCACTTTAAGATCTATTTATTTTGTTCATTTGGGGGGGGGTATTGATTTTTAGCCCTATCTTGCTCCATCCTATGCCTGGTTATTTCTTTTTGAGAGAAGACCTCATACATGAATAACTATAGAGAAAATTGGAGGCTGTGCGTGGTGTCACCTTCCTCCAGGAAGACTAACCTTAACTCCTGACAGGCCACTAGGCCAGAGGCACTAGCAACCTCAGATCACCTTAATCAGGGATTACAGTGATGCAGAGCTAGGTTCCACTCCTCATGATGGTTGGTCTACTTGCAGTCCCCTCTCCTCCTTGACGTTGGCCCCACAGGCCAAACAGGCCGTCTCTGCTTTACAGACGCTGTCCTGCTTCTGTCCTGGCTCTTGGTGACCACTAGGTGGCAGAAGAGCACCTAGCACTCACTAGGCACCCGGCACGGTCCCCAGGATAACCTGACCCACTGCCGCCCTCACATGGCAAGTGTGGGATCCAGCTTGCCTTCCCACCTCCCCTGGAGAGGCCACCTCCAGGCCAGATTTTGGTTCTCCCTGGCTCCCCTCTACAGGTCCCAGACCTTCCCACCTGAGCACCCTGCGTTGGCTAGAGGGGGCCCAGGGCCTGGGGTGAGCCATCCTGCCTTGCTCACAGACATGGAGGTATTATTTCTACCAAGCACCATGACAGTGACAAGTCACTGAGACCAATGGGGAACAGGGAGGGTCTTGGCACTGAGTGCCAGAGGGTGTCTGCCCATGCTAAGTTTGGTAGGCTGAGCCCCAGGGCCACAGTCAGCTCCCAAGTGCCTTCTGCCAACTAGTAAACCACCCATTAAGAGGTCTGGCTGCCATGTGCTGGAAAACCAGCACACCCTAATGCACGACTCTAGGATGGCCATGCTGTAGGTTGCTGGGCCACGCACACCCGGCACACCAATGCTCTGCAGCCCCACCCACAGAGCATCTCCTGCTGGCAGAAGCCGCTGTGATGTTGCCCTTGGGAGACAAGAACCCAGGGCACCAGTATCTATCAGGTCCAGCAGGAGACAAATGGCACATGCACTACAGGACATTGGAAGAGCATTTAATAAAGGGACAGTTGACAAAGGTGAGGCAGGTGTAGGGACACCATGAGGACAGGCCTGAAGGGATGAGGCAGGTGTGGTTACAGGAACCTGGAGCCAGGGCTGTGGAGGAGGAGTTGGGGAGGAGCAGAGACACAGGGCCCTCACTCTCCGCCCTGCCCTATCTCCTATCATGGGTCCCCACTGGCTGAGCTCAGCAGAAATCCAGGGATGTGGTCCTGAATGTCAGTCACAGCACAGAGTGTGCTGAGGACCTGGTGGGTGAACAGAGCCACCCTGTACCCCCAGAGATGAGGCTGGCCTGGAGGGACAGCAGGCACAGGCAAAGCAGCTGCAGGCCTTTTCCTGAAGCTCTTAGGGGGTGGGAGGAGTGAGGTGGTGGAGACTCTGTCAACAATCATACTGGGAGCCACTGCATGCTGGTTACGTGTGGCCACTGTTCAAAGGACTGTCCTTGTGTTACTACAGGCTGAAAAGTGGCTGAGTGGGGTGGGCACCAGGCTGCCAGCTGTAGTCCGTAGGCTTGGCAAATGCACATCTGGCTCCAGTGGCCCCAGTCAACTCTCTGCACCCCATCTCCTCTTGGGCCGTGGTCTCTCCCCCTCCCCCCAGGACACTCTCTTGTGGTTTGAACTCCTGTCCTACCCCGCCCAGGCTTCACACCTGTCTCACTTCCTTTCCCATCAGCCTCTGGCAGGTGGGGCCTGTGGTTTCTCTGCTGACTTCCTCTCTGCCTGGGGAGGGGAGACTCTGGGGAGCTGGAGGGGCACAAGGGTATGGCTGGAGGGCAAGTGGGGCTCCTAGCTCCTGCTTCAAAGCCCAACATGGCTGCCCTCTGACTGTGGCTGGTATGATCTGGCCTCTGTCTTCCCCCTGGGGACAGGAGTGTCCCCTGCACCCTACGATCCAGCCACATTCCCTATCTGTCACAAACACCTTTCCCTCCAGTAAGCTTATGCTGCTGAAGTTCCCTGCCTGAGGCCTCCTCTATGAAGGCTGAAGGCCCCCTTCCCTGTGAGCCACAGGCCTCTCCCCACTCCTGGTTCCTAAGACACTCTTTTTTTTTTTTTTTTTTTCTAAGACACTCTTTATAGACACCCTTCAGGGTGAGCACCTGCCCCACCTGTACAGTGGGAACCTGTTTATGCAATACGCTGCTTGCTGAGCAGTGCGCTCAGAACCTTGGAAGTTCCCAGCAACACCAGATGTTTGCTGGATGCATGATCAGCTTCAACCATTCCTTAACTCTAAATATGGGCCCTCAGGTTCAAGTGGCGACTCCATGGCTTGTCCCTGGCCCAGCTGAGAGTTGCATACACCTAGCAGTGATAGTGCATCACTACGGCAGCAATTCTCAACTGGGGCTGAGGGTGTGCTCACTGCATCTTGGAAACACTCCCTAGGTTATCAGTGAATAGAACCCACTCCTTGCAGAGAATCCCCTTATCTCCTTTTCTATAATAGATTAGTTGCTGTTGTTGTTTTTCAGACAGTCTCACTCTGCTGCACAGCCTAGGGTGCAGTGGTGTCAGCCTAGGTCACAGAAACCTCAAACTCCGGTGTGCCAGGCATCCTTCTAAGTAGCTATGACTATAAGTGTGCACCACCACACTCAGCTCATTTTTTCTATTTTTAACAGAGATGGGTCTCACTCTTGCTAAGGGTGGTCTCGAACTCCTGAGCTCAAGGGATCCTCCTGCCTCCATCTCACAGAGTGCTAGGATCACAGACATAGCTACCATGCCTAACCTAGATGGGTTTTCTGTTTGTCTTCACGGGGGAGACCAGTTATGGATGTTAGAGTCCTAAGACCTTGGCTCACATCCTACTTCTGCCATTACTGGGTATGTGGCCTTGAACACCTCCCTCAACATCCCAAGGGGTAGCTGGGTGCCCATGCAAGTACACACAAATCACCTGTTAAAATTCAAGCTGGGCATTCGCGGTGTGGGACGCGAGGAGCTAACAGGCTGCCAGGGGATGGGCCGGGCTGAGCAGCGGGCAGAGAGCAAGGCTTTACCTGCGGCGGGTGCTACTTAAGTGCCACCTACCCACCACCCCTGCGTCCCGGGCCACCCCTCCCGCCAGCACTAGGGGCAGCGCTCCGCGGTCGCCTCCACGGCCCCTGCCCGGTGCGGTTTTCGCTGTAGTCGACGCTTCGGCCGTGGTGGGCCTCAGGGCTGACCCTGGCCTGGTCACCGTGTCGCTGAGCAGGCCCACGATGTGGACCGGGAACCCCCTCCCGGCTCCCAGATCCCCAAGCCCAGAGGGCCCTGTGCCCCAGGACCGCGGCGGAGCATTACAGCGGCAGCCCCGGCTCCCCGCCGCCGCGGGAACTGCTGAGAGCGCCCTCTCCTCCCTTGGCTGGGCGACCCGAAACTGCAGGGTCTCAACGGCCGGAATTCCCAGACTTGGGCGTGCAGGCCCCGCTGCGCGCCGGGAGTTGTAGTTCGGGCTGCGTCACGGAGGCACGCTGGGAGTTGTAGTTCGGGCTGCGTCGCGGGGGCACGCCGGGAGTTGTAGTTCGGGCTGCGTCACGGAGGCACGCCGGGAGTTGTAGTTCGGGCTGCGTCACGGAGGCACGCTGGGAGTTGTAGTTCGGGCTGCTTCGTGGCGGAGACCGCGCGAACCCGAGACGCTGGAGCCTAAGAGTTCTGCTTACTGGAAGGGAAACCGAGGGTGGGCGAGCTTTTGTAAAGCAGGTGTTCGTGTACCAGGCACTGCGCCAGGCGCTTTGCGAATGTTAACTCAGTTAAGCTCCCAACAATTGTAGGACACAAGTACTCTCTGGTTGGTTTACCGATGGGGAAACTGAGGCGCTAACAGCTAATGCGTATGCCCAGGACACTTGGGTAGGAATTTGTTGGAGCTGGGCACGCTGTCCAAAGTCCAGCTCAGAATCACTTGTTACTTGTTACGTAGTCCCTAAAAGGTAGTTCCTGGTCATTTGCTTTTTCAGTATGGACTTGCTGAGCACCTGTTGTGCCCCAGGCATTGTCTAGGTGCCAGGCAGGGGATGCACAGGTGGATGCCTCGGGTCCCAGCTTGCAACCTTAGGGGGTGTGATGAGAGAGAGAGAGAGCACCTGCTTCATACACCCCTGCCCTGGAGGCTGGATGGTGGTGAAGGGCCACAGCTGACTGGGTTTGAGGTTTGAGGTTGAGTTCCCCACTTGCCAGCTGTGCAGCCTCAGACAAGCCTCAGTTTCCTCAACTGCAGAGTGGGTTGTTGAGAGGATTTGATGCCTGGATGTGTTTAGTGTTTTGACTAAACACATGGTAAGTCATAGTAATTCATGGTAAGTGCCATGTATGAGTGCTCACTGCTGCTTACCATCGTGGTTATGGTCACAACCTGGAGCCCCACAAACCCTGGGGCTTGGTGCTGCTGCTGTGGGTATACTTTGACTCAGCCCGGGCAGTGGAATGACCTTCCCTCACACAGGGAGGACAGGGGCCCAGCCCCACTTAAAAGCTCCCCTCCTGTGGGCGGCGCCTGTGGCTCATCAAGTAGGGTGCCGGCCCCACGGCCCCATATGCCAAAGGTGGTGGGTTCAAACCCAGCCTCGGCCGAACTGCAAAACAAAAAAAAAGTAGCCGGGCATTGTGGCGGGCGCCTGTAGTCCCAGCTGCTCAGGAGGCTGAGGCAAGAGAATCACCTAAGCCCAGGAGTTGGAGGTTGCTGTGAACTGTGTGACTCCACCGCACTCTACGGAGAAGGGCGATAAAGTGAGACTCTGTCTCTACAAAGAAAAAAAAGCTCCCCCCCTGGAACGCAGACTATAAGGTGTTGTCTGTCTCCTGTGGGAGAAAGTGGGTCCAAGAGGGGCCACAGTGGACCAGAGGCCATGGTGTCTGGTGAAGGTGCCCCTCTGTAGGAGACCAGATGATTCAAGGGAAGGAGAAGCGAGAGTTAAGTTTTGAACAGCTTGTAACTGTAAGAAACACCTGTGACATAACATCTCAATAACACCTTGGTGATAAGGGCATGGGGAAGGGATTCTCTTAACAGGAGAGCACTAGCATCAGTGCTTGGCAGTCTCGACACCTGTGGTGCAAATAGCCACAGGGTCACTTCTCTAAGTAGCTGCAGGAGACGTTAGCCCAGACTCATGGATTTGCTCACTCTAACTCTTGCTCCTTCTGCTTGGAGGAAGTGCCCTTCTATGAAGACCGCTAAGGTTCGCTTTCCTACTGAGTGTCTCTCTCTCTCTCATTGCCCTCTGGCACCTAAGGGGCGTTGATCCCGAGCAAGGTAGCACGGGGTCCACATTTGGACAGTTAGATAGGCCAGGGCCAGAGACCTGGTGTCCCGGGCCCTGGCACCCCTCGGTGAAGAGGGCACTGGTCCTGCACCAGAAGCTCTACCATGGGCCAGTGCCCAGTCAGGACTGAGGACTGCAGGGCAGCAGTGCAGCCCACCCTGTAGCACTCAGATTTTCAGGGTAGCGGACAAGACACAAGAGGATCACAGTGAGGGAGCAGCGATGACAGGCCTGCTTGAGACAGTAGGCAGGCTTCCTGGAGAAAGCAGTGAGTAGGCTGAGGTTTGAAGCATCAGGCCTTGGGTGGAGGGAATAGCATGGGTGAAGGCTGGTGGGGGTGGAGGGCAGGAAGGAGCTGGGAGATAGGACCAAAAGCTACGTGCAGAGCTGGGTAAGCCCTCAGGGCTCTTCATCTCTCCAACTTAAGCCTGGTGGGGCCACCCTGAAGGAGGCTGTGGCCCCAAGGAGCGCCATCTGCTAGGAAGGCTCACTGCCCTCCCCCACTCTGGAGCCGCTCTGGGCCTGACCCACAATCTCCACCAAATTCCTGGCCTTTAGAAAACAAGCCCCTTATCTCATTGTCTGGCTCCAGCCCTTCTGCTGGGAAGTGGGGGGCAGGGAACAGAGGTCTCCATGGGAAGGAAGGGAGGTGGAAGGGCTGTCCTGGGGCCGGAGCAGGGAGAAAGGGGCAAACACACAGGCCCGAGGCACCTCCCAGGCATGGCAGAGCCACAGGGTGGCCTCCTGTTTGTTTGCAGACAGGCCATCTTCCAACTGCAGCCTCCTGTCTGTCCTCACTGCAGACTTGGGGGAGGCGGACTGGCCAGGGAAGTTAGGGCCATCCCAGGCCCAAAGACCTCAGCCAGGCAACACAGCTGTCTTCAAACCTGGCTTTTCTCCTCCCAAAGCAGAGCTTCTCCCCAGAGAGGTGGCCTCTTTCTGGGCTGGCTCCTTCGGCCAGGTCCTCCTGCCTTGCCCCAGTGAGGTCTGCAGCGTGGAGGGGGCAAGAAGAATGGGCTATCACAGGAGAAGGTGGAGGCCTCTGGGTAGTGAGACATGTTACAAAGAGACCCTCTGACCACGGCTTGGCCCCTGGGCGTTGTCTGGGCTTGTGCATGTGTGTTTGGATATGAGCATGTGTGTGTTGCTGGCTACATCTGAGATCTGATTTGTCCTGGTGGTAAGTGGGGGACAGGCCAAAGCTTCCAGGCTGGGATGTGAAGCCCGAAGCTCCCTGTGGGGCCAATTTTACTTGCCCTCTGACCCTGTGCTGATTCCTTTCTCCCTGTCTCTGTAACTCCTCTCAGCAGGAGCCTGACTGTCACCAGAGGTTATGGGGTCATCTCTTGCCTCACTCAGACCTGCTCTTCCTACTGCTCCCTTTTCTCCCCAGCCATAAAGTCTGGCCCCTGCAGCCTGGTAGTTGCTCCCAAACTTTTGAGCTCTACATCTGTCTCTGGGTGTTTTGGGGCCTCTTAGTGGGACCCCCTCCCAGGCTCTGTGGGATCTGGCCCCTCCTGCTTCCCAGCTGTTCCCCCCCCATTCCAGCTCAATTGCGACATTTCTGTTCCCTGAATGTGGTGGCCTCTCTTTCACCCCCAGATCTCTGCACCTGTGTTCCTGGAAACCCCCAACCATTGGCAAGCGTCCCGGCACCACTTTCTCAGTCTTCAGGCCCCAGCTGAGACACTTCTTCCTCCAGGAAGACCCCTGTCCCCAGCCCAGAAGGCAAGGGAATTGGCCCTCCTTCAGGAGTGCCCATAGCGCCTTTTCTGCCCACTTCCCGGAATCAGCACAGGGTCACTGCCCGTGGGTCACAGCTGCACGTTTATTCCTGTGACTTCTCTATCTGACCAGTGCTCTAAGCATGCAGAGGCCACATGCCCTTGTCCTTTGGTGCGTCCTGCATGACGCAGATTCAGCTAACTGACTGATGAGGAAGGGACGTGTGGCCTAACACCTCTGACCTTAGGACCCCCCATTAGCAGCATGGTTGCATCATTTGCAGCTCCCTGTGCAGGAGGGCGTGGGGCCCTTTCAAGCATTTGGAGGTCCCCAAGGAAGCCCCCTCCCTGGTCCTGGGCCTCCTTAGGAGATTTATTTGCCACTCCCCAGAGCAGTGGAAGAACCCCAGATGGACTTGAGGGACACTCAACCCAGTCCAGGTGGGCTCCCTGGCACCTGGCCAGGTGCAGGCCCTGGGTGTGGGCACACGCACTCACAGGGCTCAGTGTGCATATTCCTGTAATGCTGGGCGCTGGCAGGAAGTGAGCGGTGGGGAGGCTGCTGCTGGGAACCCGGGGCTGGCCCCGCTGAGATAAAGGAGGCAGCAGATTGGAGCTGGAGATAGCAGCCCCAGGGCCTGGTAAACATGTATGGGGGGAAATGTCCTTTCCATCCCATCCCCTTGGCCCTGAGCCCGCAGGATCTATAGGGCACTGGCCGGGGCCCAATCCGAATAGCCTGGGCGTATCAGGGAGAGCAGCTCACACCACCACCAGCATTCCAGCTGGGCAGAGCAGTGGGGGTGCTCTTGGCCTTGCACCCCCACACTGGGAGAAAAATCAGGCAGAATTCCAGAGTGACCTGTCCCCATGAGGGTGGGAGACCAGGAGAGAACAGGAGTGCAGAGCAGACGGGCTCTGCAGACTGACTGCAGTGGGCTTGAGAGTGAAGGAGCTGGGGAGACCCTGCATTGCCAGGCAGAGGGGACACCACAGCCGGCCAGTCAACCATTAGCTCCTGGCTGTGCAGGGCCAGAGCCAGGCTGGCTAGGAGCTATGCACGGTGAGAGCTCAAATACACTTGTTTTTCAAAAGAACGGTGAGATATGCCACTCATACAGGAAAGCACAGGAAGCATCCTTGTGCAGGGTTACAAATAAACATGCACAGCGAACTCCTATGTTGTGGCCATGTGAGTAGAGAAATAGACCGTAGCTAGGATTCCAGAAGCTTCCTCCCCACCTGTGACTGCTCCCTCTCCCGGAAGTGAAAGCTGCCCTCACTTTTATGATCATAATTTGCTTTTATTTACAGTTCTGCCACTGTGTGTGTATCTTCAACAATAGTTGAATGTGGCTTGTGTTTCAGCTTTACAGAAGTGGAATCCGTGCACTGGGGGTGTGTGTGTGTCAGCATGACGTTCACAAGTCACTGGTGTCACGGCTGTCAGTCCTTCTCTACAACTGCTGCGTGTCTTTCTCCCATCTGCCTAGACCACAGCTTAATTCTCCACTCTGCCTGTTTAGGGACCCGGGGTTGTTGACTACCAATGCTGCCTGCGAGTATTTTAGTCCTGTCTCGGGGCGCAGGTGCGGGGTGGGGGTGGAACTTCTGAGTCTGGAGTTACCTCCAGCCTTACAGGATAGTGACAAACCCTTTCCCAAAGTGGTGGAAATGATTTCTTCTCTCACTTTCCCTTTGCTAGTCTATCTCGATGACACTTAGCGTCATGACGCTTCTTAATTCCAGCCACTTTGGTGGGTGTGTGGTGGTGTCTTATGATTTTAATCTGCCCCTTCCAGTACCTGGTGGAGTGGTGTGCCTCCTCCCATGTTTGAGCCATCTGGAGCCGTCTTTTGTGAAGCGCCCGTATCGGCCCACTTTGGGAGTTCAGACAGAAATCGCCCCTCTGACAGCCCAGTGGCCTGCCTCCCACCCCAGGGTCTCCCTGCACCCTGCTCTGCCCTGTCCGGGCCTGTGGGGCTGAATGTCAGGCTGGAGATCAAAGGTGACTTGACCTGCAGAGAGAAGGCCTCGGTCAGGAGAGAAAAGAGAAACGTTGACACTGTCTGTTGCTGAGGAATGAGGGCTGGACTTGGGCCAGTCCTAAACACACTGAGCCTCAGAAAGCCTGGTGAACAAGGTGGCCCTATGCTGGGCTTTGATTTTCCCCCCCTTCATAGTGGAGGGGGGGGATAAACCCTTTCCCAAAGTGGTGGAAATGATTCCTTCTCTCACTTTGCCGTTGCTTGTCTACCTGGATGACACTGAGCATCAATACGCTTCTTAATTCTAGTCATTCTGGTGGACGTGTGGTGGTGTCTTGTGATTTTAACCTGTTCTTTCACACAGTCCCTTGCTCAGAGGCACCTGGACTTTAGGACCCGGTGGCATGGGGACACCAGGAGTTACAGGCCTTAAGTGCTTCTTAGGGGCCTTTGTGGGGGACAGATTCAGAGTTCCCGAGGCCTGCAGGAAAGTGGGACCTGAAGCTGACAGCCAGTGGGCGGAGCTGCGATCCCGGCGGGAAACCCTCTGGGACCATAACCCAGGGCTCCCGCTGTGGCTGGGAAGCAGCCAGCCTTCCAGGAACTGGGCTTTGGGGTGGGGGTGGGGAGGCCCGTGGGGGAGCCCAGCAAGCCCAGGGCTGGGTCCTCCCTCCAGGGCCTTCCTGGGAGGCTGGGGTCTGTGGTGTGGATGGGCAGGGAACCAGGCCCAGGGACCCTAGGGACACCCCCTTCTCAGGCTGAGACCAGGTCAACCCCTGCTCCTTCTGCCCCGGCTGCAGAAGGGGCCCAGCCTGCAAGCCCGCCAGCCAGCTCAGCAGCTGGGTACGCAGTTCAGCGTGCGTTATTTACTGCTGCAGCTTCCTCTTCCTTCCAGGAACTTGTCCTCCAGCTTCGGGCAGCCTCTGATTAGGCAGCGAGACCTCTAATCTCCCTCGGATCTCCTTTACTGGCATCCACCTCTAGCTTCCTGTTACTGGGCCTGGACCGTAGCACCGGGTCAGCTCTGAGCCCGCTGGTCCCCTGCCGGGTCTTAGGCCTCTGTTCTGGCCTTTCAGCCCACCAGGCAGGAGGACAGAAGGGTCAGATGCCGGGCATCAGGCATGGTGGCCATCTGGGGGCAGGTCCTATTCCATAGATGCTGCCTTGTGCTAGGCGCAGAGGAGTGAGCAGGCTGCGGGCTCTGTCCCCTGGAGCTCAGGGTCCAGCAGGGGACAGTGTTCCTCCCTTTGCCTTTCCTGGTGTAGCAGAATACCCAGAGGACACCCTTCGCCTTGGAACCCCCTCCTCCCACTCCTGCTATCACCAGGGAGAGCTCTTGTGGGGAGTAAGTAGATGCAGGAGATGGGCCACAGATGGGAGCCGCATGGATGGGAGGTGGGGCTTGTGGTCTGCTGCTTTCGGGAGACACAGAATTCCAGGCTGGGTGGGTCTCCTGACTGCCCCAGAGAAGTCCTGGCTTCCCAGAGTCACAAGGGCGTGGGCAAGAGTAGCTGCCCGACCCCACCAAAGACACGAATCCAGGGACAGGCAGCGCCTACCTTGTCCATAAGAAGAATCCCAACAACAGCTTCAACACTGCACACCTACTGTGCGCCCTGGCTCCAGGCTGTCCCATTGGTCATCTTACCCAGAAATGGGATTTCAGCACAAGTTCCCTAGCGCTAAAGAGCATCCTCCTTCGGCACCCTGTGGAGGAAGTTTTGCCCTCTGCCATCTTGTCCTCTGTCCCCTGTACCACAAGGCAAGTCTAATTGCTCTTCCCCCTGGCAGCCTTGCAGAGGGTGGAACACAGCCATTGTAGAGGTACCCTGGGCCTGGCTCCCTAGCTGCTGATAGAACAGCTGGGATCAGGGAAAGCATGGTTTTCCTTAGGAGCAGAGTTTGGGGGTTCTTTGGAAGGACAGTTGGAACTTGAGGCTGAGAGATGAGCCAACGAGGGAGGCACCTGGGACTCCCTCAGGGTAGGGGTCGGAGGGCTCTCTTGCTGACCTGGCCTCCAGAATTTTGTACTTAGTATTTAAATCTCATTCTTTTAAAATGCCAATCTTTTGTGCATATTTTAGAATGCAAGTAATATATTCATACAGTCATGGAAATGTGTAATCTATAAATAACCATGCATATATCATTTTTATTGGTGGGTGCATGATCCAAGCAGTGTGAAGGCTTAAAGGTCTTATAATTTTTGACCCTGGGCACCTGCCTGCTGAACTTGAAGTGCAGGGTGGCAGGATGAAGAAGGGTCCCATGTTCAGAAACCTGGAGGGCTGGCTACGTAGGGATCACAGGCAGGGCTGAAGACCAGGGGATGGCGCGGGCCAGCTGGGGGGGGGGGGTTGGGCCTCTCTCTGGTGGGCACTTCCCCCTATTAGGAACAGAGACAAGGGCGGCCCCCCTGGCTCAGTGAGTAGGCGCTGGCCCCATATACGGAAGGTGGTGGGTCCAAACTCGGCCCCGGCCAAACTGCAACAACAACAAAAAATAGCTGGGTATTGTGGCGGCCTCCTGTAGTCCCAGCTACTCAGGAGACTGAGGCAAGAGAATCGCCTAAGCCCAGGAGCTGGAGGTTGCTGTGAGCTGTGATGCCACAGCACTCTACCGAGGACAACAGAGCAAGACTCTGTCTCTAAAAAAAAAGGAACAGAGACAAGACTGGGCTGGCCCTGGTCCTGGGGTTTGGGGCCTGGGCTCAAGGACTCCACGCTGGAACCGTGAGGACCTAGGCAGGACTAGCAGCTGCTCAGGTGTGTCCTTCTGTTGAGCAGCCCTGGAGTACCCAGGAGGGGCTTCATCTCTGGTGAATCTAATTCCACAGGTCTCTGTCACCCTCCTGCCAGAGTCCAGGGGCAGAATGCAGTCCATGTTGCCCAGTGTCCCCCGGCTGAGGGGGCACTTGACACATGTGATCAGAGAATTAGGTGCTTCCCAGAGACCTCAGTGAACAAAGGTGAGTTGTGCTGAGGAGAAAAGATTCCAGAAGGTTCTCAATCCGTCCACCAGGCAGCATCTACTGGACACCCATTAGGTTTGCCAGCCTGTGCTGGATGCTGAGCTGAGCCTTTCGTCTCCTGCTGAGGAGAGAAGACCTCGAAATGACAGCCAGCAGCTCTGCACACCCAGGACGGCGGGCCCCCCTTTGTCAGTGAGGAGACTGAGATCAGGGAAGGAGGGAGGGAATTTGCTGGTAGGATAGTTGAGCCAGGATTGGGGCCCACACCTCAGAGGTGTCTGCCTCCAGAAAGGCCGGCCCTGCTGCGTGCACTGCAGGTGTCCAGCCTTCCTCCTCCTCTGCCTTGGGGGCAATCCAATCTGTTTTATAGCCTGTCTCCTCCTCCAGGAAGCCTTAGGTGATAGCCACATGCTCTCTGCTTCCTTGGAGCTGCCTTTGTCATTGGTCGCTTGTCAGTTCCCTCACCAGGACTGCAAGCTCCTAGAGGGTGAGACCTGGGTCTTTTACTCTCCGGGTCTCTAGCATGGGGCTTAGAACACAACGAGTGTGCAGGAAATGCCTGAATGAATGTGGATGAGAGAACTCAGAGCAGAGGGTAGAAAGGGGCTTCCTTCCAAGAAGAGATGTGGCTGGGGTTGACCTATGTAGTGGGCACAGCTCCAGCAAAGACCTGGAGCATGCTATAAGCCTGCGCTGCTGGGGTGGCCCCATGGGACAGAGGCCCTGGAGTGCCAGGTGGAGAGATGGCATTAGAAATCAGTAGGGCACCTGGCAAGTCCTCAAGTAGGGCAGTGCAGACCTCCTGCAGAAGAGGAGGGTGTGGGAGGCAACTGACTCCCCACCCCCCAAGGAGTTCTGTGGCCTTCTCACCCCAGATGGGGCTGTCTGCCTTCCAGAGCTCAGGACAAACACTGCCCAGGTCATTCATTCATTTATTCACTGAATATTCATTGGTGCCTAGACCTTGCCCAGCATTAGGGTAGGGACCCTGGCTAGGGGCTTGTCTGCAGGGGTGTTAGGACCACCCCACCCAGCCCCGGGCTCAGCCACCCTCTCCCTGCCCACTATGAGCCAGGACCCCACAGCAGGCCTCCAGAGGGTGAGGTTGGTGGGGCTGGGCCGCCACTGCCCCACCCGGGCCCCATGCAGGCAGCTGTTCCCGGAATGGGAATGGGGGTTTTAAACTTTTCTTTTGTTGGCAAATATGCATGTGGTCTTAATTATTTATACGCTGGCTGCACTTATCTCCCCCAAATGTTTTATCAGGATTCGGCAGATCCCAGCATGCTAGAGGCAGGCAGGCATGGGGGCAGGGTGGGACATTCAGGCACAGGGAGGCTGAGGAACCTGGGTGTCCCCCATATCAGCCTGGTACCTGAGGACCTCAGTGTTGAGGGAAGGAAGGATGGTCAGGGTAACTCTTCCAGGCACCGACAGGCAGGAAAGGGCACTCCTGGAACAGGCTCATGTCCCCCTCCCGGCTCTGGCTCTGGCCCATGCCAACTCTGCAGGCAGTGGGGACCAGGCTGGATGGACAGAGACCCACTTTTCTCAGCAACCTAGGGGGCCTTAAGAAGGGCCTCAGCTCTTTTCTGGTAGGGGTGGGGGAGGATGGAAAAAGAACAAAAGAGGCACAGTGTTCCAGGCTCCCCCCACTCCCTCCCCTGCCCCCCAGGTCTGTACTGGACCTGGCCCGTTGGGCAGTGCCACTGGAGATGCCTGGAAGTGCCTTTGGATCTCACACACACCTTCTCCCTGAACCCTTCCATGTGCCCCCCATGTACCTGCCTGTGGGGTTTGCATGGTGTTGGGCCCCCCCCACCAGCTCTATCTACTCTAATGCCCCCTGGATTCCCGGACCCCACACCCCATAGGCTCTCAGCACCCAGGGACTAAATCATTTGTGAGCCAGGGGCCAGGACAGGCCACGTGTGACAGGTAGGGCACTGGGCAAGGTCCATCTCAGCCCACTATGGCAAACAGCAGGCAGGGGGTGTCAGGATTTGGAGGTGTACCTCCAGGACCCTGACCTTCACCCCACTTTGGGGCATCCAGAGCCCCATTTCCCTATTTGGGAGGAGTGTTCATGTTTGTGTTGGGGGGGACTTTCTTAAACTTGTTGCTTTGGCCCACTCTTCCCCACTGGGGCTGGGTTGAGGTGAGCTCCTGAGCCCCCCACATTACACACTCTCCTGATTGGGTTGGGCCAGGGTAGGGGAGACTCAGTCCAGGCATCCCCTGAATTTCACCACAGACTGGGAAGTCGAGGCATTCCCGATGTAAAGCTCCAGGAGGGAGATTCCTGGGAGCTCCTCCCTGCTCCGTCATTGGCTCATCCGTTAGCTGATAACTGCTGGGGGGGCAGGGCCGAGTCAGGGGCCCAGCCCCAGGGGATGTTATGAGGTAGGTGAGGTAGGCGGGAAATCGGGAAATCGT
This sequence comes from Perodicticus potto, assembly GCA_963574655.1. Lineage (NCBI taxonomy): Eukaryota > Metazoa > Chordata > Mammalia > Primates > Lorisidae > Perodicticus > Perodicticus potto. Next base: position 2,145 of record CAUYRH010016989.1, on the reverse strand, counting down.
TAATTCTGGGTTGGGGAGGGTCTCCATGCTTCTCTAAGACACAGAGGACTCGTGGGAGGCAGCCTTGGGGTCCCCCAGGTGCCAGCAGCCTGCTGGGCCCCCTCGGGCCCCTGGAAGAATTGGTTCCCACCAGCCAACCTTTCCCACAGCCAGAAGTTGCCATGGTGACCCCCTCCCACCTCAGCTACAGCTTTTCCAGTAAAACCACTGCAGAAATCCACACTTCCCGACAGGGCCCCCGCCCCCCACTCTGCGCCTCCCAGAGCCTCCCGGAGTTAACCCTGCAAGTGCCGTGTGGGCATCTGCTGTTTGGGGGACACAAGGGAGTGAGGGCCGAGAAGGTAGCAGAGGCAAGGACAGATGGCCTGTCCCCAGGCCCCGAGAGTGACTAGAGTGACTCCAGGAAGTTGTCGTGGAGAAGTGAAGCTGGTGCTGTGTAGGCCCCCGGCCTCAGGGGAGGCCTAGCTCAGAGGGGCCCACCGCCGCTGCCTTGGGAACCTGAGGCTGCTGGGGGGCATGGGACCCTCCCCAGCCTGGCTTGTAGCGGCCACCCACTAGCCTCTCCTCCCCTCCCTCTCTCCCCTCCCAGCACACACCTCTCTCCTGGAGGCCGAGTGGCCCAGCCCCAGCTCCAGGCCTTGCTGTCTCTGAGGGTTCTATACATGGGCAGCCCCACTTTGTGTCTGTTGGTCTGCCCTGCCCACTCAGTCTCCCCCAGAAACAGTAACAATCTGGGCCACTTAGAGGTTTAGGGGAGAAGAGAATCCTCCTCAAATGTCTGTCCTGCTGGGTCCAGGGACAAACCCTGTCTGGCCTGTTGGGGACCTTGGGGACATCAAGACTGAGGAGCCCAGGGGCTTGGCTCTACAGCCCAGGCCCAGCCTTACTTCTATTGCCAGAGATGTGAGGGAGAAATGCTCTAATTGTTCTCTCTGTGGCCCAGGATGAATAATTGAGAGGTCTTTGAAGAGAATTAATTAGCCCGCTTATTGACTTTAAACGCCCTGTGCAGATGGAGGGAGGGCTGGGGGCTGTGTGGGCTGCTGGGGCAGCAGCTAGACATTTGATTCACATCTACCTGGCCCCTCAGTGACCGGGGCTCCCTTCTCCCCAGGAAGGAGCTGATGGGCTGAGCCCAGCCTGTCCTCCTGCGGTGGCTCTGCACAGACTCCTGGGATTGGGCAGCAACCCCATGCAGCAGCCTGTGCTCTGTCTTCCAAGGCAAGGTGGGGCGTCTGTAATCCCAGCACTCTGGAAGGCTAAGGTGGGTGGATGACCTGAGCTCAGGAGTAGGAGACCAGCCTGAGCAAGAGTGAGACCCTATCTCTACTAAAAATAGTCAGGATTGTGGTGGACACCTATAGTCCCAGCTACTCAGGAGGCTGAAGCAGGAGGATAGCTTGAGCCCAAGACTTTGAGGTTGCTTTGTCACCCTCTGTGTACCATGAGACTCTGTCTCAAAAAAAAAAGAACAAAAGAGGCAAGCTGGTGTCCCCTCCTCAGCAAGGAGTGAGGCTTGAATGTGTCTCACTATGGGGTATCCCCCCTGAGGCCAGGCTCTGGCTAAGGTCTAGGGGCCTGCTGGGCTGGCTCTGGCTTCCTCCGGTCCAGCCCACCTACTGTGCCCCAGCCCCCTGTTTTGGGAACTAAGGAGTGACAGGAAAAGAAGAAAGTGGTTCCAGCCTTCCAGGCTAGTGGGTGGGGGATTGGACATGTCAACATCCCCGCTGGGGCTAAGGAGGGCAGGCGCCTGCAAGTGGACAAGGCTGGGCACTTAGCAGGAAGTGCTGGGTTGCTAGACCGTACCAGTAATTGATAGTGGTAGTAAACCAGGTAGTGCCGCATTCAATCCTGCCCCTTACCCCATGGAGATCCTTGAAGCTGGGGGTAGGGACTTCTTCCCCAGCTGGGACACAGCCTCAGGGCAGACCCTGGTGTAAGGAAGGTGGGTCTTTGTGGTGAAATGTAAATAGTGTTTTGTTTTTTTTAGAGACAGAGTCTCACTTTCTTTTTTTTTTTTTTTTTTGAGACAGAGCCTCAAGCTGTCACCCTGGATAGAGTGCTGTGGCATCACAGCTCACAGCAACCTCCAATTCCTGGGCTCAAGTGAGTCTCCTGCCTCCGCCTCCCAAGTAGCTGGGACTA
>CAUYRH010016988.1:0-10559 GCA_963574655.1 Perodicticus potto | reverse complement strand
AAGAAGACAAATGTTCAAGATGCATATAATATTTTCTACTGTAGTAGAACACAGGCTTCTTTGGTAGATAACAGCATAGTGTCATCAAAGTGAGCAATTCGAAAAAAAAGATTAAAGGACAAACATAAAGGAAACAATGTACAGGGAAGCTTGTAGAATTAATGACAAATTCATGACAAACATGGAATAAATAGGGAATTTACATGGAGATGAAAAGAATTTTATGAATGGCAAGGCAGTGATTTTTCAACTAATATAATCTATTAAAAACCTAAATGTTAAGATTACTACTAGAGAGAAGGGAAGCTAATTAATCTTCTCATGTTACTTCTTAGAGATTCTAAACAATAGTGTTTTCACATTCAAAAACTATGGTTGCATTGGAGTCAAATTTATGACTCCATGACCCAATCGTGTGATGAGATATTGAATTGTATTTATCAGTTTAGAATACAAAGACTAAAAGGGAATGAGTTTCAATTCTAAATATATGGACACTCAGGACAAGAATGCTAGAAGCAGATAAGCAAGTCCTGAAAAAAAGAAAAAATGTTATAAAAAACATTATGTATTGGCTCGGCACCTGTGGCTCAACAGGCTAAGGCCCCAGCCACATACACCTGAGCTGGTGGGTTCAAATCCAGCCCGGGCCTGCCAAACAACAATGACGGCTGCAACTAAAAAATGGCTGGGCGTTGTGGTGAACGCCTGTGGTCCCAGCTACTTGGGAGGCAGAGGCAAGAGACTCGCTTGAGGCCAGGAATTGGAGGTTGCTGTGAGTTGTAATGCCACGGCACTCTATCCAGGGTGACAGCTTGAGGCTCTGTCTCAGAAAAAAAAAAAACAAACATTATGTATTGCATTATGTATTGTATTATTGTATTAAAACACCAGATGGTAGATTTATAAGCTCCCTAGTCCCATGTATTTGTTATTGATTGCTGCTCTAGCAAATTAAATTACCACAAATCTAGGGGCTTTAATCAATGCATATTTATTCTCTTACTTTCTTGAAGTCAGAAGTACAAAATTGGTGTTATTGGGCTAAAGATGAGGTGTTGGAAATGTTGGTTTCTTCTAGAGGCTCTGAAGAGAATCCATTTCCTTGCGTTTTCCTGGTTCTAGTAGCCATCTGTCATTGTTCACAGCCCCTTTTTCTATAACTTCACCCTTTGGTTTCATCACTTCCCCCACCGTTGTCTTCTGACTTTGACCTTTCCTATTTCCCTTTTATAATGACCCTTGTGATTCCATCAGGTCTACTTAGGTAATGGGTAATCTCAAGATTCTTGATTTAAACACATTTGTAAAGTCCCTTACATGCCATGTAAGATAACATTTACTGGCTCAGTGGCTTCTGAAGTGGACATTTTTGGAAGCCATTCTTTATCCTACCACATCTACAACAGCCCACACATCACAAAGTATATGCAGTATAGACATATGTGTACATACAGGTATGTATATAGATATGCAAATTTAAATATTTATCTTTTTAATAGCAGTGCACCTTATTCAGAATTTAGTTATACTACAGAGCCATTACATTGAACTTGACTTTTTGAGAAAAAATACACACATACTTTTCAATTTTAAGGTTAGAATATGGTATATGCCATAAAACTCAGAAAGACATACACACACACATTTTAGGGGGAAATTATAGTGATCTAGAACACTACTCCAAAATATTTTTTATATGGGGAAAGAAGGAAAGAAACTCGTAGTTTATGTCTTTTTTTCTAATGAATATCAATTTAAGGAGTCAGGATTTTCCAGAGTAAAGTCAGGCATGGCAAGTGAAAATAAGCAGATTTTTCTCTAATCATTGCTAATGAATTTCTAAAAGCTCTTAGAGGAAAAAACTGAACAGAAATCCATAGGGAAAATACTTGAAAGAATTCATCTAGTTTATCAACAGAATAGTTGATGAGGTCAAATTTTGGTTCACTATCAGAACACAGAAAGGACACTACTGATTCTTTGACTGCTAGAATGGTCTTTTCAGATATTTTAATAGAGTTGAATTTTATTTTAATAGAGTTGAATCATGCTTGAATTAATTATTGCCAAATTCTTTAGAAAAATGCTGTGCTCATGATTTAATGAAATAAGGTTAGATAGTCCCTGAAAGCAGGAAGAATTTTGCAAATGAAAATATCACTGTAACTTGAGTGTGTATGTGTGTGTAAGTATTTTGCTATTCATTATCCCCTAACATTATACAACTAAATAATAAGGAACAAAACAATATCAAAATAACCCTCATTAGACCAAAGTGGCATATAACAATGAATCATTTGCTTTTCTGGGAGGTTAGTTAGACACTAATCTCAGCTAAGACTATTTACATATCTATGCTGTCAGTTGATCTGTCAGTGTCCCTGGCTGGGTCAACTCGGACAATTTGACCCTCACTTCCACATTTCCAGCAGGCTAGGCTGAGTATCTTCTTATGGTGGCAGAACCACAAAAGAGCAAGCAGGAACATGCAAGTGCTTTCTCAATCCTCTGATGCTGAGATGGCCAATAGTTAATTTTCAAAGCAAGCCTCAAATGAAGGCTGGACTCAGAGGGAGAGTAGACCATAAAATCATGGACAATTAATTCAATCAAGGTAGGATATCCCAAATCTACAAAATTCAAGTTTACTAATTTGAGCAGTTGCTTTAATGATCTCACAAAAAATATAATTTTTTTTTGAGACAGATTCTCACTTTGCCACCCTTGGTAGAGTGCTGTGCCGTCATAGCTCACAGCAACCCCAAACTCTTGGGCTTAAGGGATTTGCTTGTCTCTACCTCCCAAGGAGCTGGGACTACAGGTGCCCACCACAATACCCAGCTATTTTTGGAGACAGGGGATCACTCTTGCTCAGTTTGGTCTTGACCTGAGAGCTAAAATAATCCACCTGTCTCGACCTCCAAAGTGTTAGGATTATAGGCGTGAGTGACCAAACCCAGCGCCCAAATATAAATTTTTAAAAAACAAAATATTGGGAGAAATGTTTTATAATCACAAAAATAAGGTTATAGGATCTCTTTTTACATGATTTACATCAGATTCCATGATGTTTCAGCTTTATTTCATGAGATGTAATATGATAAGATGTATTTTTACATTTCCATTTAGCAAAATATGACCCTTCATTATGTTATATATTTTTAAACCTAATGATGTATTTTGACATTTAAAAATGCCCTAATAGTGTTTCTTAGATGATAAATTATATGAATAGTAAGGATATTAAAAGTTGATAAATGAAACAAGATTTCTCCTTGCCTCTTTAAGAACAAAATAAGCATAATAAAATATTTATTATTTTTCATACAAAATGTTATGAATATTGTTGGTAATTCTTGTTTTGAAAGAATTTTGATTCTTGTAGTTGTTACATTTAAGATTATGGCTCTTGTAGTTGGTATATTTAAGATCTTTCTCAAGACCTTTCCTGCATACAACGAAAATTTCAGAGTTTAACTTTCTTAAGTATTATATTTCCCCTGAATCTCTTATTTCTTTTCAAAATACCATTGGTATATCCTAAAACTTCTCAAAACAAACATAATATGGTTCATGTATAGCCTATTACAGGCAATATTTCATTGCATAGAAATAAGTGATGAATTTTGCTTTCTACACTTATTCTTTCATCCAGCAACACACATTGAATATGTGGCTGTTCTACATGCTACATGTATAGACAAAAATTAGTTCCTGCTCTTGTGGTGTTGGCTCCTTTCAATCTCAAAGTCTAGTTCTTTAATACTTGGTCTGTATCTTTATCCCAGCTCGGAAAGATTGCCTCATCTGTGTGGCACCTGTGTGTATGTGTGTAAAATACTTACCTTACTCTCAAAAATATGGTCTCAATCCCAAATATATGTTTTTGGTCTTGGTTTGATTAACCAAAATTATTTGATTTGTGTGTTAAATTTTGGTTGTTTTTCACATACTTAAACCGTGTTTGACAAATTGTGGAAAATAAATATTTCAGTTTCATGAGCATGTGTATGTGTTGTATTCCTCACTCAAATGTTATCTAAGTCAAAATCACTTTTGCTAGACAGAAACAAGTAAAAACAATTTTACTTTTTTGTGAAAAAGCCTCAGTGCAAAATTGATATATTCAAATTACTCCATATTTTCTTCACAATTAAAATCCGAATAGATTAGTCCTATAGCATCACTGCAGCTTGCTTTGCTCCGCTTCCTACCGCTTTATTTCCACGGGGCATTATTTACAAAGAACAGCGTGATGGAGAGCTGGGCATACAAAAATATGTCAACAGTGCTAAAAAACCACTTGCCTCTGCGAGAATCTGTGCATCTTTAAGTAGAGGTTACATCATCACAAGCTCTCTCTATAAATGACATTAAAGTCTCTGTGGTTTCTTTTACATATGGTGACTATTGCTAACATCTGTAACTCCACTATTTGGAAATCAACTTTCTTGGCTACTTAATGTTAGCTGAGAGATAAATTGCTGTGTTTTTTCCCTTTCTTTCTTTATTTTATTTTATTTTTTTTTTGTTTGTTTGTTTGCACCTGGGCATCTTGAATTTATTTGGGCAGAGCTGGGCGAGAGGGCCCTGCACTTTGAAGAAGATGTGGTCCTCTCGGTGGGGAAGCGTGGCTTGCACTGACAACACAGTGCCCGATAGGGCAGCGGGAAATGAATCTTGGAGTTGTGGAACTGCTTAGCGGCGATACTTGCTGGCTGCAATCTCCTCCACCTTCATGATCTGGATTGAGTGGCCCCGGGCACAGGGCCGGGCACTCACGTCCCGGTAGTACTGGGTGGCAGCACTCGCGGTGGTCAAGGGTCGGTATCCCCAGTACGTGTTGTGGGTTCCGCTGAGAGAGTCCTAGCGACACCAGATGCTGAAGTTCTTCACCGCAGGGAGGATTTCTCAAACACCTGCCCACAGTAGATGATTTCCCCAAAGATTTCTTCATCTTCTTTAGTTGAGATAGAAAGTACCCAAAGTGGGATTTGGCCACAACATGGTTAGGTGCAAAGATGCTCTACGGTAGAGAGGCGGCGTGCGGCACTTAGACCGGCAGGGCCTGGTACTCTGGCAGCGCTCAGGGGGCCTTCACGGCGATCTCGCCACACTCGCCACCCCCCACAAAGGGCTAAATTGCTATTTTTCTTCATCATGAAATAAGCTGCCTTTCAGTTTCCTAAATCTGAGCTCTGGCACCAGCTTTAAAGTTTTTTTTTTGTTTGTTTTATTTTATTTTGTTTTAAACAGAGCTTGATTTTAGAGTTTCTCGTATTTTTTCCCCTAAATCTAATCTTGGCACAGATTCTGTATTTTCAAATGTCCCATATGATGCTGTATTTTATTGAATAAGATTGAACCAGAAAAATTGTATTGTGGTAGAAACATCGTATTTTCCAATGCCTTTGTAATGGGAGCTACTCAATTCTCAAAAACAAATAAGGACTATACAGAAATGGTAGGACTGTGGGCCCTGGGGAGCTAAATTCTGATTTCTTCGTTATGTAATTATTCCTTAAACAATTATAAGATCTCTGACTTTGACTTTATTTAAGCACACTGGCTACAAAAGTTAGATATCTGCTATATAGAAATAAATAAGGAAACAAACGCTTATAAAGATGCTTGAAGGTTGAATAAGAATCATATCAGTACTTTTTGCAAAAACTTCTCGAGTTCTTTTGGGGGGGAAGTGTCATTTAAATGTTGGTGCTGGCTCGGCGCCTGTGGCTCAACAGGCTGAGGTGCGAGCCACATACACCTGAGCTGGAGGGTTCGAATCCAGCCTGACCCGCCAAACAACAATGGTGGCTGCAACCAAAAAATGGCCAGGCGTTGTGGCGGGCGCCTGTAGTCCCACCTACTTGGGAGGCAGAGACAGGAGACTCGCTTGAGCCCAGGAATTGGAGGTTGCTGTGAGCTGTGATGCCACAGCACTCTATCCAGGGTGACAGCTTGAGGCTCTGTCTCAAAAAAAAGATTAAATATTGGTGCTATTGTGAAGAGTCTGAGCTTAGGGAGGGGATAACGGTATTTAGAAGTTAGGCCTTGAATTCTTCTTTATCCTCAGTCCAAGCACTGGAACCATTTTTCAAAGTAATTTCTGTTTTGTACCCAGACCAAGAACTTTTAAATGATGGGGATATAAAACCGGTAAATTTTAATTATGTGTCTTTTGAATATTTTTAAAGAGAAGGAGGGCTGCTATAATCAGTCAAAGGCCACGTCACAGACCACTTTACATACGTTGACTGTCACCATAAAGAAGGAAGATCTTCATAAAAATCTCATGTGGAATGATGGCTGGCTATAAACTGTGCTTTAACTCAGATCTTTATAGAATCTATCCTATGCTTAATAAAAAAGAATAATAATAAATCAACCGGCCAACATATTCAGACACAAATTATAAGGCTCTTCATGACAGTCTTTGTAGCATTTTATTATTAGATAGATCACATGTATCTATGAAGAGTGAAATGTAATACTAAGAGCACAAGATTGCTAATAAAAATGAAAATTAATTATAATTCTGATACACAAGGGATTGAGAGCTGTCAAAATGCAAAAACGCGATGTCCTAAGTAATAAAAGAATGCATGTACATAAGATACTCATTGGGAAATGCAGGACTAGTTAATCAAATCAATGTTTGCTTGATAAAAATATAAACACTGAAATAAAATTTCAAATTGATTCAATGTTTTCTTTAAAAAGAGACTGAATTTTTTTTTTACATTTTTAGGCATTTAAACGGCTTTTAAAAGTCTAATTTAGATATGCTATTGTTGATTTAAGAAAAGACCTTTCACTGAAATTATCCAGCTCACTTAGAGTTGCAAATGTCTCTGCCAAAATATGCAAAGGGATCGTGTTCTCAATAGTGCATTGCATTGCTTCTTGTTAAGTGAAAGTCATAAAATGTCCAACAAACCATCTTCTGGAAATACAGCATTTGTTAGACATAGATTGATACCAAAAAAGAAATGAATACACATTCTCCCAGGGAACTAGAGCATCTGCAATATAGCCTGAGAGAAAGATAAACAGTTGCAGAGCCTGACAAATTTTTTCTGACAAGCATATGATGAAATATAAGAAAGTTTGTTGAGGTCAAAAAGCCAATACCTCCCTCAACAAAACCAAACACAGAAGAACAGATAAACTACTACGTCAGATGTATCTGATAAATTTTCTAATTTTCAAAATCAGTTTAACAATCTCTTTGTTCTGGAGGTCAGTACTCAAGCACACTTGATGTCAGGTCCTGAGAACTTCTGTGAAAATTCCTAGTCATTATTTTAATTTCAAACTGTCGAGTCTCTCAAAGGTTTTCTTCCTTAAGTTAAATCTGGAGAATCTATGAGTTTGTGAAACTATAAGTCAGTGCTGATCTTACCCATTTGAGCTTAATACTTAAGATGAGCTGTGTAATTTCTGGGCAATGCATCTTGATAATGCTAATTCATTCATGCTAAAAAACTCATGATTTCAGAAAGCCGGAGAGCTTAACTTTCAATTCGTGGGACACCAAAATGCTGCATTTGGACAACTAGGCATTTCTTGTTACAAAGTTCTGCTAAGAATCCTACATAGTAGTAATTCCATAATGTTATTAACAAAACTCACAAATTTCTGAGAGTATATATTATATAGATAGATAGAACAGCGCTTTCACTTATATATCACTGCATTTGTGAAATATAAGCCACTTACAAACTCTCTGGCTTCTTAGAAATTCTTCATCAATATTGGAAATTATATTAAACATTGTAATTCTAGGTGAAGTTCGACTTTAGATATATTTGTGATCTGCAGTTGTAATACTCCTATCAGTAGTTTAGGCTTTATAACTCTGGTCATGTTGGGTTTTTTCCTAATTCTGCTTAAGGCAAAAAAGAAGTCATTACTGTGCATTCTTCTTTGAGTCACTTATAGGGGGCTTTTAAGTAGATTAATACTTCTTACGTTGCCCAAATTTATTTCTCCTAAGGGATACTTATCTTACTGGTGCATACACCATTGCTTATAAGAATCACTTTTATTCAGCTATAACTATTATTTCCGTACTTCTATAATAGATATACATAGACTTGAAATTAGGAATCTAAAGCAAAAATAAACAGAATGTTTTTCCAGTCAAATAATACCATGTATTTTAGTACTCACCGATTTATATAAGAATTTCTTTTCTTTTTTTTTTTTTTTTGGTAGAAACAGAGTCTCACTTTATCACCCTCTGTAAGAGTGCTCTGGCGTCACACAGCTCACAGAAACCTTCAACTCCTGGGCTTAGGCGATTCTCTTGCCTCAGCCTCCTGAGTAGCTGGGACTACAAGCACCCGCAACAATGCCCGGCTAATTTTTTGTTTTGCAATTCGGCTGAGGTGGGTTTGAACCTTCCACCTTCGATATACGGGGCCGGCGCCCTACTCGCTGAGTCACAGGCGCCACCCTTAGGAATTTTTAAATTATAACTCCAGGCATATGCAGTAAAAGAAGTGTTTTTGATTTTCTAGGTACTACTTACTCCTTAAAGTAGACAAATTATAGTTGAAAGATTTTAATATGCTTTTTTTAACAAAAATTTTTTTTTGAAAATTCCCAAGATACACACATCAACTTACCTGATTTCTGCAATTAACATGTTATAAACTTAATGTTCTTAATTTTATGAAAGTTCCCAAGATACACACATCAACTTGCCTGATTTCTGCAATTAACAAGTTAGAAACTTAATGTTCTCTTACCCATTCTTTACAATTTATACTAATACTTATCCTTCTTATCTCAATGTTTATTTATATTGATATTTGGGCAGACTGTATGTCAATTGATATCCTGAGTCTCATAAACCATTTAAAACTGATTCTAAGATATTATTAAAACTAAGGGATATGCCTTCAGAAAACATTACCAAACAGGTAAACATGACAATTCAACAGAGATTTAGAAACATCTGTCACTACTTCTACACTTCCATAATTTTCAGTAGTGTGAATAGCCTCTCAGTGGAAGCTGATACTGTAATGCTACTTCTCAGCAGTAGCTCTAGACTAATGACACGAGAAAGACATAGACTATGCAGAAACTATTTGAATGCATTAAGCTACTTTAGAGTAAAATAGAAAAAGACCAAATAATAGAGCTCTTCTGTTATAGACTTGAAAATTCCTTCTAAAATGATTTTGGTATTTTCACTGCTTCTAGATAATATAAAATTATATTTGAATTATTCTTGAAAAACTCATACATAGCAAACATTATTTATTGAATCATACTTCCCATTCTTTAGGTTATTGGTCTTTTTCTCAAAATACAATCCCATGTTCTGAAGCTGCTGATTTGAATAAGTAATTAAAATAAATTTCAAGAAACAGTACTTACTTCATGAAACACTATATTTGCCAGAGGATAACTACCAACTTTGTCTGAAACTGTTAATTTTATACTTACTAATTGACCATTCACTCTAAAACATAAGAGAGTCACTTTCAATATTATTGTCAGTTTATATAAATTTGTCCACTCTAATTCACTGTCCTTTTCTTGTTTCATTCATCATTATATCAACTTATCAACAATGTTACATAGTCTCTATTTTCTGTATCTATCCAACAAAATATAAGCTCAAGACAGCAGGAAATTTGTTTATAATTACTGGGTCTATCAAGGAGCCTAGGAAATAGTAATATTTGAATGAATTATTTGGTTGAAACCTAAGGAGTTACTATTTACTTAAAGAATTACATAACAATTATTTCAGATTGCTTTTTCCAAAAATTATGTACTCATTATAAAATGAATTTTATTTTGCATGCGTAAGTGTTATTCACTACTTACTTTGAGGGTCTTTGTCTCCTTTTAAGCAATCAAAGAGAATGTTGAAATAATAAGCAGAATTCAAAAAGATGAAATGAAAAATGAACAGCATGTCTTTCATAATTTGTTGATAATAAGTTGTACTATAACAAGGGATATTCCTTATTATTAAAGTTTCTCAGTAAACATCATATAATACAAATAAGGACAGATTGTTAAGTAATATGCATGCATACAAATGCTCATTTGACTACCTGGAATACTTACTACAGAAAACTATAGATGCAGGGTCAGTAGCAGGTGACCTACTGTGGCCTTTACCATAACAATCTAGACAATCTGACATTAGACTCTGGAAGACTGATCACATACATTGGGATTTAATCATTCCAGTAGCCTGATCAAGAAGTATTGGCCTTTCTCCTTGTGGAGATCATGATTAAAGATATAAGAACAGGCTCGGCACCTGTGGCTCAAGCGGCTAAGGCGCCAGCCATGTACACCTGAGCTTGCGGGTTCGAATCCAGCCCAGGCCTGCCAAACAAAAATGTCAGCTGCAACCAAAAAAATGGTTGGGCATTGTGGCCTGTAGTCCCAGCTACTTGGGAGGTGGAGGCAGGAGACTCGCTTGAGCCCAGGAATTGGAGGTTGCTGTGAGCTGTGAAGTCACGGCTCTCTATCCAGGGTGACAGCTTGAGGCTCTGTCTCAAAAAAAAAAAAAAAGATAT
>CAUYRH010016986.1:0-25644 GCA_963574655.1 Perodicticus potto | reverse complement strand
AATGCTCAACGGCTATTAACTACTGCAGATACTACAGTCTCCATTCATTCCTCATTCCTTCCTTTCAAATCATCATGATAATCTACAGACTCCCTTCTAGATGCAAATATCTGCAAATTAATAAACTAACAGGTGGACAATCGAATGCCCCACCTTTGACTTGTCCTTGTCTCCCCATCACCACATCCATGAATCTCTGACTGATGCTGCCTCTCTGAATACCCACAAATGCCTCCATCAACAGACCTTCCCCTGTCCAGAATCCACCTTTATCCCGAGGCCTGGGACACTATATCTGGGGCTGCAAGTGTAACCAAAATTCCAGAGCAGATTGTGCTCTGTTTTTGCCTTCTTTCACCAGATCCCATCCTTAATCCCCAGTGTTCTTGGGCTCTGGAGAGGGGGCCCAAGGGAAGCTTTAGTTAACCACCCAGGCATTAGACTGAGCCCCATCTGCTGAATGGAGCACACTCCCACCACGGAGGGGACACAAAGATGCTGGTGACTCTGGGAGGCCGAGGTGGGCAGATTGCCTGAGCTCACAGTTCAAGACCAGCCCAAGTAAGAGTGAGACCTTGCCTCTAAAAATAGCCGGGCATTGTGGCAGGTGCCTGTAATCCCGGCTACTCGGGAGGCTGAGGCAAGAGAATTGCTTGAGCCCAAGAGTTTGAGGTTGCTGGGAGCTGTGACGCCACAGCACTCTACCGAAGGCGACAAGTGTCTCAAAAAGAAAAAAAAAAAAGATGCTGATGAGACACATGGTTTCTCATTGCCTTTCCCAACTATGTCTTTCTATGACCTTGAGTAAAACAATTCCTCTCTTTTTTACTTTCTTTTTCTCATGAGTAAAACAGGGACTCTTTTATCCTGCTCTGCAAGGCCCAAATAAAGTCTCAAAAGCAGGAGACTCAACCCATGGGCTTCTTGGGGGAAGCCTGCCAGTCTTTTCCTGGTTGTATTCCCTAATTTGAGACTACCCAATATCTGAGACAAGGTGTCGAGTGATTAAGTATGGGCCCAGAACCAAATAACTGGGTTCAAATCCTGGTTCTACCACTTCTTAGCTGAGTGACCTCAGACAAGTTAACTAACCTCGCTCTGAGTATCAGCTTCCTCATTTTTAAGACTACAGCAATAGGCCGCGTGTGGTGGTTCACACCTGTAATTCTAGCACCCTGGGAGGCCAAGGCAGGTGGATCAGCTGAGCTCAAGAGTTAGAGACCAGCCTAAACAAGATCAAGACCCTATCTTCACTAAAAATAGAAAAATTAGCTGGTTGTTATGGGGGGTGCCTGTAGTCCCAGCTACTTGGGAGGCTGAGGCAAGAGGATTGTTCCAACCCAGGAGCTGGAGGTTGAGCTATGATGCCACAGCCCTCTACCTAGGGTGACAGAGTAAGATTCTGTCTCAAAAAAAAAAAAAAAAAAAAGACTAGAGCGATAGTGATAATCATGAGACTTAATTAAACAATCCATATAAACTTTAAAACATTGCTTGCCATATCAAAACATTTTGGTAAATTTCAGCAACTAGACAGCCAGTTCTCGCTCAAGAGACTGGTCCTGACAATTAAATTCCGCCTCTTTCAAAGTTCAATGTTGGAACGCAGAAACAGAAATAGGAATTTTTGTTATCATTGAGTTTTTTGACATGGCAGGAGAACGCAGCTTCATAGTTTAGTTTTAACAGTGGGATTGATGGAAAGTCAAAATTGTACATCTTTAAAAAAAAACTTCACTAGATAGCATTTGAAAATATCTTTCTTCTGCAGGAAGAAACAGAAGAGCTTGGAAATCACCACACGTGCCAACTGAGACACGTTCCCCAGCACTTTTTAAGTGTGGGGCTTTGGCTTCCCAGTGCGCTATCTCCCTGCAATACTCACTTTCCTCTTCCAGCCCCTCCCGTCCGACATCCCCACAAGGTCAGACAGAATAATTTTCTTGTCATCCAGATGCCACCTCCTCCTCCATCAATCTCCAAGGGCTTTCTTTGCACTCCGTGGGGCAGGTGCAGTCCAGCTTGAGTTCTGGAACACAGAGCAGCCTGAGGAGGTAGAGTCGTGGCCTAAGGGCAACACGCAGATCTGAGGCTTTGTCAAGAACAGGCTCTTCTAGCCTTCAGGTTGGCAGTGCTCTAGGCAGGGATTCAAGCTGAGCCTCTCTCGCTCTGTGTGACTTGGTCAGCTCACTGTGACCTCTCTGAGACGATCGAATCCCTCATGTGAAAGATGAAGACAGGTGGTGCCTGTGGCTCAAAGGAGTAGGGCACCAGCCCCATATGCCGGAGGTGGGGGGTTCAAACCCAGCCCCAACCAAAAAAAAAAAAAGAAAGAAAGAAAGATGAAGACTACACCTATGTCTTGGAGTATCCTAAAGATAACACGAGGCCACGTGGGAGAAAGAGCAAGGTCACAGCAAAGACTCTGCAAAGGTTAGATGCCTCCAGCAACTCATTTATAATGTCACTCTTTCTGGGTTCCAGGTTTTTTTCCCTTAAAAAAAAGGGGGGGGACTGTCTTTGTCATCTTGTTGATATTACAAGAATGGTGAGCAAAATGGAGTCCCCTGTAACTCCATCACAAGTTAGTATTCATGATGGATTCAATTGATGAAAAAATGATGAAAAAAATTTTCACATGATGAAAAAAATTCAGCACATCATGAATACTATCTTTTGATGTATTCATGATGTGCTGGAGTGTTTAGGAAAAAAAAAATAGGAGCTTAGCGTTTTCTCATGGTCCTTTTGACATTACCAGAATTTCCAAATTAAAGTGGTGTATTTCAGCTCAGAGTCCTTTTATTACCCCCACACACACACACAAAGGCGTGTGATAGGTGGCGGCAGGTCAAAGCCAGGGTAGCACGTTAGGAGCATGAGGCCGGTCTCAGCCTTGGAGAGCCCACCAGGCTCACCTCCTGCAGCACTTGGATATAACTGATTGCTCCTGCCACATGCCAGCTGTCAATGGAGGCATCAGCACTGTTAGATGATCTAGGGGCCTGGCATCAGAGACATGGAGACCGTGGTAAGCACCCAGGTGTTAGAGCCTGCTTGAAGCTAATTAAAAGCAGCTGATCCAACTATATTTTTATTGCAGTGTTAAGGCTAATCAGCCTTCCTAACCCTCAGCTGAGTGCTTTGCCCAAATAGTCAGGACTTCACCCTGGACAGGCAGAAAAACACTGTCCTACACCATTGAAGTGTCCTCTGGGGGCAAGCCTCTCTTCTGGTAGGCTCAATAGAGACCGCAGCATCCATGGAGCACAGTAACCGTGATGTCTGTCAGCTCCACGTGCCACAGTGTTTGTTCCCCCAGAGCACCCTGTCCTCTGCAGACTGGCTCCCCTGAACTGACCCCTAGTGTTGGCTGGCAGGGTCAGGTGAAGTGGGATATGGACCTGCTGGGGAGGGCCTGAGAAAATGCTGAACTTATTCCTAGGGAATGCAGCATTGAACTCTCCGTGGCCTCCTGGAATGGAGAACAGAATGGGCCGGGCAGGCCTTGTTAGTCTTTCGTCTAAATCCTGAGCTCTGGAGGGTGTGGTCAAGGGCTTCCAACCTTTTAATGAGAACTAACATTTTTCGGTTATGACAGACATCCTCTTGTTTAATCTTCACAGCAACTATAATACCAGTTCACAGACAAGGAACCTGAGGGTCAGGGAGTTGAGAAATATGCTCAACATAGCCTGTTGGTAAACGGCGGAGCTGGAATCCAACCCGAGTCTTGGCTGCCTGAGAGGTTTTCTTCTTCCTGAGGGAATCTCCACTTGGGCACCTCCACTCACTTCTCCTGAGTGGGGTTTCACCCTTCCCTGTTTCCACAGAATTTTTCCCCAGATGCACTTCCCCCTTCTTACAACTCAGGCTTCATAGCCCCTGATCCCCTCTCATACTTAGAAACCAGCCCCACTAAACTGGGTCTCTCTCCAAGGCCCACACACCCTCTCCCCTCTACACTTGAACCCTTGCTCTTCTTTCAGTCCTGCATGACTTTCCCATTTCTTTCTTTCTATTGTTTCAGGTTAATTTGAGGGCACCACAGGTTAATTTGAGGGCACCAAGAATTAGGTTACAATGTTTGCATTTGTTAGGTAGAGTCCCTCTTACAATTGTGTCCCTTCCCCGAGACATGCCATATACCCTAACATTGTGCCCAGGAAGTGGGAACAAACCTATTCCCCTCCCTTCTCCCCTCTCTCCGCTCCCTGTTCCCCACCTTGAATTGCTTGGAGTTTTTCTTTTATGTGGGCATCTATTAGATCATCTACTGGCTTCCTCTTAGTATTGAGCACATTGGATTCTTGCTTCTCCATTGTTGTGATACTTTACTAAGAAGGTGTTCCAACTCCATCCAGGTTGATACGAAAGATGTAAAGTCTCCATCTTTTTTAATGGCTGAATAGCATACCATGCTTTAAATATGCCATAGCTTGTTAATCCATTCCTGGGTTGGGGGGCATTTAGGAAAAATAAGGACTGCTTCACAAATTTGCATGTCATCCTTGTGCGGGAGCTATGCTCGTCTTCTTTGTATTGTTGGAATTTTAGTATATGTGCTGCCCAAGTGAGCACTTTCCCCACATTTCCGATGAGCTCCCACCCATGCTTCCAGGCTCATATTAAATGACAAACGGGAATCATCACCAATGCACTCCAGACAGAACTGGTCACTCTCTTTGTCTACCCATGGTGCCCTACCTTCCCCTCCCGTAACCCTCACAACTCTGTCCGGTTATGTTCAAGTTTGTACTTTCCCTGCCTAGAATATGGATCTCATAAAAGCAGGAGCTGTGTCTGGTTTCTTTGCTGGAAAACACCAACACCTAGTGGCAGGCCGTAAGGACACAACTTCTCAGACTTTCCAAACAGACAAGAAGAGGCTGGAAAGGAGTTGATTAATCCTAACATTTGATGAGTTGTTTTACAAAGAAAAAAATCTTCACTGAACAGTTTGGAGTCACTCATACGTCAGCTGTCTATTTCACTTTCACCTGCTGGACACGGCTTCATTTTAAAAATTAGTTTATATTTACTTATGAAAATTTACAATGTACCGAGAAACAAACCACAAAAGGAAGCTTGACGGTATGTGTTCATGTGGGGTATTAGCGCTGAGGAAGGCTAAGGGTCCTGGGTACTTGGAACTCAGTCCAGCTCTACCCCTCTGGCCCAGTGATGCTGGGCAACTCCCAAGTCCCCAGAGCCCATCTGTCCCTCTGTAAAACAGAGATGAAGAACATCTAACCCTCAGGTGTGCTGTGAAGACAAAATGAGATAACACAGGCAAAGCACAGACAAGGTTGCTGGCAGAAAGTCTAAAAAGGATATGATTAGGGCGGTGCCTGTGGCTCAATGGAGTAGGACGCCGTCCCCATATGCCAGAGGTGGTGGGTTCAAACCCAGCCCCGGCTAAAACCTGCAAAAAAAAAAAGGATGTGATTTTTGACTCGGTGCCTGTAGCACAGTGGTTATGGCTCCAGCCACATGCACGGAAGCTGGCGGGTTCGAACCCGGCCTGGGCCAGCTAAACAATAATGACAACTGCAACAACAACAAAATAGCCAGGCATTGTGGGGAGCTACCTGGGAGGCTGAGGCAAGAGAATTGCTTAAGTCCAAGAATTTGAGATTGCTGTGAGCTGTGATGCCACGGCATTCTACTGAAGGCGACATGATGAGACTCTGTCTCAAAAAAAAAAAAAAACAAAAGAAAGAAAAAAGAAGGATATTATTATTATCCATGGTTTGCCAATCCTTTCCTTATTCAAAATCCTTGTCTTATAAAGGGACTGCAGTATATAGTCTATCTTAAACTCTGGTTGGCTGGTTAGTGGGTGGGTGGGCGGGTTTCATATAAATTAACTCAAGTTACTTAAGACAAGTGCAGTGTTTTCTGATTGTTAAAATATCTTCTTACAAGGCAACAAGGCGTTGTTATAAAAAGTGCTATATCCTTGAGAAGTAGCATCTTCCTCAACTAACTGGCCTTCAGCTTCTTTGTCTACGAATCTCATCCTTGACTAAGTATCATGAGGAAGGATCAGCTAATTTAACAGAGATCTCAGTTCCTCTACAAAACCTCTAGCAACTGTGGAAGGCTTTGCTTCCCTCTGCAAATCCCGTGTGAATGTGACCAACTTGGAAATTTGTGGCCACCTAGTCCCCACAAGTCTACTTTTCTCCCAATTGCACCCCCACTACATGAACTTCCCCAGGATGGATTTGTCACCAGTCCGTGTCTTGTGCCTCTTTTCTATGACACTTTTCTAACGGGGCAGACTCCCTGGTAACCGCTGACCCAGAGCAGGAAGTACTGTTCAGAACAATCTGCAGGCTCCTTTTCCACCAGAAACTGATGAGAGATGGATCAAGTTGATCTGAGTGAGGCAGGTCTCTCACATACAGGTTGGTCCATTCAAACCACAGCTGTGTATCACCATTTTAATAATCTGAGTTTGATCTGCCCAGTACTGAAAGTACTGGCCACAAGAAGCTATTTAACTGTAAATTTATATTCATTACAATAAGATAAAATATTCAATCAGTTCTTTGATCTTATTAGGCATTTCAAGTGTTTGATAAACTCATGTGGCTAGTAGATACCATATTATACCCCATAAACATAGAACATTTCCATCATCATGGAAAGTTCGAATAGCATAAAGCTGTTCTCTAATTAATAATGGCCAATTAAAGATCATAGTGACAGAGAACACCTGTGACAACTTCATGTTAGGCTCCAAGAAGAGTTTCATGGGGCCGTTTCTTTAAAGGGTTACTAGACATAGGCTGACCACACACGGTTCAGTGACAGTGGTTCTCTAGATCCAACATGATGTAATCCATGGATATGTTTAAAGAATCCAGAAGAATAAATAGACTCATTATCCTCCCTTAGCCACAGACCACAACAATGTATTTTTTTCTTTATAGCAGCACTCGTAGCTCAGTGGGTAGGGCGCCAGCCACATACACCGAGGCTGGTGGGTTCGAACCCAGGTGGGCCAAAAAAAAAAAAACAATGACAACTGGAACAAAAAAGGAGCTGGGCTTTGTGGCAGGTGCCTGGTCCCAGCTACGTGGGAGGTTGAGGCAGGAGAATCATTTGAACCCAGGAGTTTGAGGTTGCTGTGAGCTGTAACATCACAGCACTCTACCCAGGGTGACAGCTTGAGACTCTGTCTCAAAAAAAAAAAACAAAATTAATTAAATAAAATATACACATATTTTTTTTTCTTTAGAAAAACCTTTAGAAAGATAATGAAAGCAAGAAATTTGAGACCGCTGACTCCCAGATCTGACCTACAGTTTTTGAGCTTGGCTGCAGAGGACAATTTACCATGAAATTCATGAAGCTTAACCTTCAGGCCATCACTTACAAGAGCCCCTTCCAAAGCTCGGCACAGGATGAGGAAGCAGCAACCCCATCTGGGGATACAGACAGGCGGTGCTGTCCCAGCCTGGGGACGCAGGCCCTGATGGGGGTCTCTAAGACCTAATATATTCACATCTGGGCAACCCCCACTTATTACCTGTCCTTGGTTGCACTCATCTGGCAAGTTGAATGCATATTTGATCTCAAGGAAAAATGTCAACCAGATGCTGCGCTGCAACCTGCTTTATGGCCATATGATGAACCCAGGACAGGCACAGTGGGGATGGTAAGGATCTGGTAGAGCTACAGGGTTGCAATAAGGTGCCAGGAGAGCATCTCCAAGGTCTTGCCCCAGTGTGTAGCACCACCTGAGCCAGAACTGATGGAGGAAGTTACAGAAGTGGCATTATCAATAAGTTAAGAAACTGGAAATATCTTTCATAAACTACCACTATACATTTAAATTTTTGTTGTTGTTGTTGTTCTAGTTGTCATTGTTGTTTAGCAGGCCCAGGCTGGGTTCAAACCTGCCAGCCTTGATGTATGTGGCTGGGGCCCTAACCACTGAGCTACGGGCGCCGAGTCAATACATTTAAATTTTTGATAAGCCATGCTAGAACAAAGATTGAATTATTGATATCTTTCTGTTTTCTCTTACGAATAAGATGCAAAAATCATTGTCATAAGAAGAGCAATGAAAGAATAATCAACCACAAAATTTGGAGGGAAAGAATTATAAATGTGTTTAAAATTATAACAACAAAGTGTATTATTTTTCTGGCATTCATGATATTTCATGTATTTGTAAGCATTTGTAAGTTTGTAATTTGTTCCAATGCTTGTCTTACTCCAAATAAATATTCACCTAAGTATCTAATTTTATCCTGATAGTTTCGCATTATTTTTCTAAAATAAGGTTCCTAAAATTACGCAAGCTTCAAGTCCCACAAAATCTGAGCCTTTCTCTGCTTGGCTCCATCACTTCCAGCCCTGTCCCCGTGAGTCTTGTCTTCCTCTTCAGGAAAATGCATCGGCAATCCTGTTCTTCATTTTCACAGCATTATGCAAAAAGAAAGATCAAATAAAAACTACATTGTACACTCCCGACTGTGGCCGAAATATGAGTTTTATGATTGTCATTATTAACATTTTAAGGGTTTACTGAAAAGGGTGGTATGTAAGGAATAAGAAATGTCATTAAGGATGAATTAAGGAAGAAAAATATAGGCTGGTGCAATGGCTTATTCCTGTAACCCTAACACTCTGGGAGGCTGAGGCAGCTGGATCACCTGAGCTCAGGAGTTAAGACCAGCAGGAGCAAAGCGAGTCTCTACTAAAGATAGACAAACTAGCCTGGGTGTTATGGCAAGCACCTGTAGTCCCAGGAGGTTGACACAAGAGGATCGCTTGAGCCCAAGAGGTTGAGGTTGCTGTGAGCTATGATGCCACAGCACTCAACCCCAGGGCAACTGAGTGAGACCCTGTCTCAAAAAGAAAAATGGATGATCACCTGTTCCTCAGGGAATATACTTTATACACCATGACTTCTCACTTAACCATAGTTGTGCTACTTAGGCATGCCATCTAAATGCTTCAAAGTATAAATTCAATTTTTCCTTATATAGTATCTTAAATGACGACGTAAAAAGAAAAAATAAATAAATAAATAAATTCAATTTTTCCTATTTGAAATAGAAATAACACCACTTACCTTACATAACCTGTGATAACAAGTTCTTATATAGAATCTAGGGGTTTAGAAGTTTGGTTGAGGAACCAGTAACCCAGCAGTATCAACTTGCTTTGAAAGGAACATGCCGCAACCCTTTAATACAGTTCCTGGGGGTCGCGACCCACAGGTTGAGAACCTCTGCTATAAGTGCTCCATCACCAATGTGAAATACTTTCAGGTGTGCCAGGAAACACAGGGTTGGCTATACTAGGAATGGCATTCATAAATTTGAAGGTGAGTTTTTTTTGTTCATGGCTCAGAGCCATGACTCATATGCAAGTCTTAAGTGGATTAATTTTTTTTATTCATCTCTGTATACCCCAAGTTGAGAATAGTTACTGATATATGGTATAGCTCAGTAAATGGGTGCCTTTGAATGAAGGGAGAAGGGATAAGAATTCTAAAATACCATCTAAGAAAGGTTATGTAATTTTTAGAAGGGATTGTACCCTTGATGGAAAGTGAGAGAGATTTTTTGTAAGTTGTCAGAGGCACAAGGATTATAAAATTAGTGTAATTAAACCCTAAAATTTTACAGCAGAGGTTGGTAAACTTTTTCTGTAAAAGGCCACATAGTAAATATTTTAGTATTATGGGCCATGTGGTCTTTGTCATAACTCTTCAACTCTGCCATCACAGTACAAAAGCGGCCATAGGTAGTGCATATATGAATGAGTGTAACTGTTATTGTAAATAAAGATCCAATAAAAATGGGCAGCGCCTGTGGCTCAGCGAGTAGGTGCCGGCCCCATATACTGAGGGTGGCGGATTCAAGCCCGGCCCCGGCCAAACTGCAAAAAAAAAAGATCCAATAAAACTTTGTTTAGAACATCCAGGGACAGGCAGGTTTGGCCTGCCAGTCATAGTTTTTCAAGACCTGACTCAGAAGTATTTGCCTATCAAGGAAAGAGAAACTAAAAGTGGAGAGATTAAGCATACTTTTGACTGACTCATAAGAATAAAGACAAAACTGAAGTTCAGGGTTTGTCAGGAGGTGGGAGAGGATTAAATGAATACCGTTGTGTTCAGAATGAAACTCCAATGCCTTTACCCTAAAAGTAGTGGTAAAATAGAAATAAATGATCTTATACAAAGAATGTAAGCCAAGTTTGAACTATCACTATCACTCACAGATGAAGTGCCTCTAATCTGGTGGTTTTCAATCAGGGATATTTTTCCTTATGGAGAACATTTGATGATGTCTAGAGAAATTTCTAGTTGTCACAATTATGGAGGGTGACTCCTACTAAAAGTAGTTGCCAAAGATGATAATAAACACCCCATGATGCATAAATAAGCCTCCAACAAAACATTATCCAGCCCAAAACACAAAGAGTGCCAGGGCTAAGATACCCTATTCTAGTCTACTGCTGGCCAGGGCAATGTAAATCAAAAGCCCCAAACTACCTCTTTTGTCTTTCATAAAACATGCTCAGTATGTGATTTTTAAATTACCATGTATTCAAAAGACAAGGACAAACTAATCAATAAGAAAAGAATAAATGACCCCATGTATATGTGGGCAAGAGACTTGAACACAAACTTCTCTGATGAAGACAGGTGCATGGCCTACAAACACATGAAAAAATGCTCATCATTCTTAATCATTAGAGAAATGCAAATCAAAACCACTTTGAGATATCATCTAACTCCAGGAAGATTAGCCCACATCACAAAATCCCAAAACCACAGATGTTGGCATGGATGTGGAGAAAAGGGAACACTTCTACACTGTTGGTAGGAATGCAAGCTAATACAATAAAAAATTATTTAAAAAATAAAATAGGGCAGCGCCTGTGGCTCAATGAGTAAGGCGCTGACCCCATATACCGAGGGTGGTGCGTTCGAACCCGGCCCCAGCCAAACGGCAACAATCAAATAAATAAATAAATAAATAAATAAAATAAAATAAAATAAAGTAAACTAAAATAAAATTTGTTGTAACTTACACCACACATAAGAATACACGGAACCCAATTTAGGCTCAAATCAGGTGGTGAGGATTTATTACACCTGCACAGGCAGACCGCTGCCCCAAAGAGCAAACAGCCCAAATCAGGTTGTCATATTACATCCGCACAGGCGGACTGCTGCCCCAAAGGGCAAACAGCCCCTAAGTGCAGTACAGGCTGATTTTTATACCCCTTTTGTGCTGAGGTGGCAAAGCAAGAATGTACAAAAGTGGAACGTGACTGGTTATAAGGCGGGGTTACAATCGGGTAGTTGGCTCAGCGGGTTACATCGTGCCGGTTAGCGCGGGGTGGGGCTATCGTGGTAGTTGGCATGAGAACTAACTTGGCTTGGGTGACTCAGTAGCTTGGGAAACTCTGCTTGAGTGGGTTTTCACCACTGTTTAGCCGTGGGACTCACAGAACTTCCTTGTTCTATTCAGAAACCTGTTCTCAGAATTAACCCAAGGAGGGGGTTGGAGGCGTGTGGGGACCAAGGCTGAGACAGACTCGGGTCTTTTGGGGGGCTGTTGGCTTATAACATTCCCCACTGATCTTTTGGAGAATCAAATCCTTGATTCATCCGCATCACTGGAGAGGGGCTGATAGTGGTATGTAAATACCATTAATTTTCCCATTCCAGGCAGACATCAGACTTTCATGTCCAGACACAAACCCTCTGAGCCCCAGCAAGTTTATGAACAGGGCAGTTCTAAACATTTTGGATGGCTTTCTCCTGATTAAGGAGCACACATCCTAATCTTTTCAGACAAAAACTGCAGCAAAGACTTAATAACCCTGTCCAAGGTGAGGGGCTGCACTCATTCATTTGCTAGAACACCCCTTCAGTTTGTAAAGGTACAAAACTAAAGGAGGTGGAAAACCTGGAACTTCCAGTTTTCTCTTAAGGGATAAAGTAGGAGCAGAGAAGAAGGGCACACTTACACATTGGTTTCACCCCATGAATGGGGGTGGAGGGGACTCCACCTATTGTAGCTTGTCTCAGTCATTCTTCAAGCATTCATACGCATACAATTCCAACCCATTTTTTAATCAGGGCAGCCTCGATTTCCCACTCGAGCTGCTGCTTAGCCATAGGAGGCAAACCAACACTGCCCTAGAACCTGTGAAGGGAGATAGGTCTAACTCCACTCTCAGAGTTCAGGCTCAGTTACACTATACTCAAACACTCTCACACACTTTTTAACAGACCTGCTGGCGATTTAATGTCTAAGGAGTTGGTCAGGCTCCTTCTTCCACTAGAACTGTAGTGGGATCCCAGATTGATCATACTTTGCCCTAATTTGGGGTCTCAATATCAGCTTATTTCTGTGACTCTTCTTGGGTTTTCTACTCAGGCCTTAATAGTACCATAGTGGTGGGCTAATATACATATGAGTTTTTACTTTTCCCTGTGACATTTCCCTCTTTTTCCCAAAGTCCAAAAGTTCGATTAAGACAAGTAACTCGAGGAGTTCCTCAGGCTTCAGCTGTGCGTTGACCAGCCAGCTCCCAGTATGTGGCTGGAGCAGGGCATGTGGACTGTCTTAAAAGTTACTTTTACTTCCTAAGGGGCAGTGAAGTCCCATTCGGCCAGCTGTGATGATTCCAGGTGAGGATTCCTTTTACCTTCACTGCTGTACATGTGGTCAGCATGATGCTGATTCTAGACCTAGACTTGGTTTCCTTGATCTTTCAGAGAGAAAGGATGTACTGATACAAAAGACTGAACAGAACACAGTTAAATACCCCAGTGGAGATTTTTCCTTGCTACTTTTTCTAGGGTTTTTACACAGTTACACCATTTACTGAGAAATTCTTATTTTAGGTTTTTTATATAGACACAGTAGATAACATTTAAGACTGCACAAGTTTTCCTAGCGTAGCCAACAGGTGATCTTTGTTGAGTCTCAATACTTTGGAGTAGATATAATTACTGTCTTCATAAGTTTTATATAACCTGCAGAGATATTTCTCAAATATTTTAGACCTTTTTAACCTTTGTCACAGAGGACTATTGTGGGACTTTGCTGTCACTCTGCTGGGGGTGCTCCTTTCCGTGTAATTATGGGAGGGCTCTTAGGGAATGGCATTCAGGGTGCTGGGGAGCACTCTTATCAGGGAGGCAGAATGTTTTGGGAAAACAGTGAATTAAAACAGACAGATATTTATGCTAACAATATAGAGGAAGAAACTTCTAATTGTTGACAACAACTAGAACTCAGGTGTCTCAAGGCATAGAATGCTGAGTTCTAGGGAATTTTTAAACTCTTTTACACTTGTTTTTTCTTTTTCTCAGTTCAATACAAGACTGTTTCAGGCCGAGATCAATCCTTTAATAAACACTGAACAAATGACATAAAATGACATGGCAGACATGAGCCTGACATGAACAATGTTTAAAAGTTTACATTTACCCTTATACTTTCTTATTCTCAAAACCAGAACTAGGACACTTTTTTCATATAGTTTTTAACAGGCATACGGGTGATCTAATACCCTGGGGTTGATTGAACGTCCCCTTTCATTTTAATGGTATTTCTGGTGATGGGTGTGAACACACATTTCTGGCAGCCCCGACTGACCAGTAGGGCTGAGGCTCCCCACATCTCTGAAAGTTTCTGACAGGTCAATATCCCAGCAACCTGAGGTTCTTGTCTAAAGTTCTTATCTTTGGCCTTCCCCTGGAGGTTCCACACAAATTATAACAATTGAATTTAACCAATAATTACATATTTTCTTAACAATTCACAATAAATAAGCACAACAAAAATATTATGAATAATTACGTTCTGCAGACACTAGCCAAAATTAGATATTAAAGTGGCTTACCTCTGGAGGTGGACTCATAGGTGAATTTAGGAATGATCGTCAGCCGGTCTCCTGAGGGCTCCAGGTTCTCTGGGGACACTGGGATGTTTTCAGGGGGCGCATTCCCTCAGAGGGGCCACAGCCTGTCCCCATCCTGGAGGCCGCCTGAGGATCGGCAGAATGCATGCCAACCAGAGTAATATCAAATGACTTCTATTTTTAAAAGTAAAAAGAACTGTTTTTTTCCTTTAGTTCTAAATGAGTAATTGTTCTTGGGTCTTTTGCTGGATGCCAGCACCTTGTTTTAAGACTATTTGTAACATAGTAACCACAGTTAAGGGAGGAACAGTTTTACCAAACTTTGTAGTAACTCTTTAATTGCCAGAAAAAGAGGGTGAAAAATTTAAACTTGGAATTGACCAATCTTTGAAAGGAATTTGACAAACTGTTGGAAACAGCAAACACAAATTTGACAAATAACTTATACACCAGTTAAACAAACCAAAGACCCACTCTCTGTGAATCCTAAAAGGAAAAACTTAAGACAGACCAAAGACTACCAGACAAAACAGACTACTACTAAAACTACTACAAAATTACTAAAAACAAACCAGAGACTCACTTCCCTGTGAGTCTAAAGAGGAAAAACTTGACAAACCAGAGCAAAAGGGATGGAGAAACGTCCAAAGAAGAGAAACCAACAGACTCACACTCTGTGAGTCTAGACAGACCGGGCATGAGAGAGACTTGACAGGTTTCACACAATCTTAATGACATAGAAAGGACCTGCAGATTCATGCTCTGTGAGTCCAAAGAGAAAACCAGACTGGACTGAGACAGACCAAATCAAACTAAGGACAGTCCAGGAATTTGCATTTCCTGTGAATCCAGGACCAGGCTTAAGTCAGAGACAGACAGAAGCAAACCAAAAACAGACCAAAGACTCACACACCCCATGAGTCCAAAACCAAGTTTAAGTCAGAGACAGACAAACAAAACCAAAGACAGACCAAAGACTCACCCACCTCGTGAGTCCAGACAAGACAAACCAACCAGATGACCTGCCCCTGCAAGTCCAGACAAAATGATCCAAAAATCCCGTGGGTCCAGACCAGTGACCTGCTATAGCGTTCTGTGCAGGCCCGGGGGTGGGGGGAAGTTAATGTCACATCTGACCTTCCCTCATTCCCCAAACACCAGACAACTGCAGTCCTCACACAGAAGTATAGAGCCGGCAAAAGACTTAACGGGACTGACGGTTCCTTCCCCAAATCTCTAGAGAACAGACAGATGTTATAAACTCACCCAGGTGTTACTGATTAATCACCAAGTTGGAAGTTTTGGGGACCTATGCCCAGACTCCACATGTCTGAGGGCTCCAGGGTGGAGGAATGTCTCTCTGAGGCCTTCCCCTAAAGATGTTGGGTGGCAGTGGGCATAGGTGGGAGTCCAGAGGGTGGCAAAATCTTGCTGGGGGGCAAATCTCACTGGAGCCTCCAAATGTTGTAACTTATGCCACCCATAAGAATACAAGGACCCCACTTTAGGCTCAAATCAGGTGGTGATGATTTATTACACCTGCACAGGCAGACCACTGCCCCAAAGGGCAAACAGCCCAAATCAGGTTGTCATTTATTACATCTGCACAGGCGGACTGCTGTCCCAAAGGGCAAATGGCCCCTAAGTGAGTACAGGCTGATTTTTATACCCCTTTTGTGCTGAGGTGGCAAAGCAAGAATGTACAAAAGTGGAACGTGGCTGGTTATAGGGTGGGGTTACAATCAGGTAGTTGGCTCAGGGGGTTACATCGTGCTGGTTAGCGCGAGGTGGGGCTATCGTGGTAATTGGCACGAGAACTAACTTGGCTTGGGTGACTCCATAGCTTGGGAAACTCTGCTTGAGTGGGTTTTCACAATTGTTTAGCCATGGGACTCACAGAACTTCCTTGTTCCAGCTCAGCACCTGTGGCTCAGTGGGCTAAGGTGCCAGCCACGTACACCTGAGCTGGCGGGTTCGAATCCACCCTGGGCCCACCAAACAACAATGACGGCTGCAACCAAAAAATGGCTGGGCATTGTGGCGGGTGCCTGTAGTCCCAGCTACTTGGGAGGCGGAGGCAAGAGACTTGCTTGAGCCCAGGAATTGGAGGTTGCTGTGAGCTGTGATGCCATAGCACTCTCTCCAGGGTGACAGCTTGGGGCTCTGTCTCAAAAAAAAAAAAGAACTTCCTTGTTCTACTCAGAAACCTGTTCTCATAATTAACCCAATGGGGGGGAGGGGGTTGGAGACATGTGGGGACCAAGGCTGAGACAGACTTGGGTCTTTTGGGGGGCTGTTGGCTTATAACAAATGCAGTGCTAAATGTTTAAGAGCAAATTAGATAAACTAAAGAGAAAATTGGTTAAGCAAAAAACAGATCAGAATAAGATATTTAGAACAAAGCACAGAGAGAAAAATATGGATAGAAATTGAGAAAATAATATGAGAAACAAGGAAAGTAGAGTGAAATAGTCTAATGTGGGTATAATTGGAGCCTTACAAAAAGAATAGAAAATAGAGCAGAAGACAAACTTTGAAAAGATAATGAATGAGAATTTTTCAACAATAGCAAAAAATTAACCCATCAAAAATTTAATTTGGGGCCAGGTGTGGTGGCTCATGCCTATAATCCTAGCACTCTGGTAGGCTGAAGTAGGTGAATTGCTTGAGCTCACAAGTTCGAGACCAGCTTGAGCAAGAGTGAGACCCTGTCTCCAACGAACTAGCTGGGTGTTGTGGCAGGTGCCTGTAATCCCAGCTACTCAGGAGGCTAAGGCAACAGGATTGCTTGAGCCCAAGAGTTTGAGGTTGCTGTGAGCTATAACACCACAGCACTCTACTGAGGACAACAAAGTGAGACTCTATCTCAAAAAAAAAGATTAAACATTATTAAGAGCAACTAAAGAAAATCTATATAAAGAAAAAATAAAGGGTGGCACCTGTGTCTCAGTGAGTAGGGCACCGGCCCCGTATACCAAGGGTAGAGGGTTCGAACCCAGCCCCGGCCAAACTGCAAACAAAAACTAGCCAGGTGTTGTGGCGGGCACCTGTAGTCCCAGCTGCTCGGGAGGCTGAGGCAAGAGAATCACCTAAGCCCAAGAGCTGGAGGTTGCTGTGAGTTGTAATGCCACTGCACTCTACTAAGAGTGATACAGTGAGACTCTGTCTCTAAAAAAAAAGAAAAAAGAAACAATAAAGTCTAATCATGGGATGAAAATTCAATTGTATATCTCCCCCAGATAAAGGTAACAATTCAATGTAGTGCATCATAATTAAGCAGTATTTTTGTTTAAAAAATGGCCTGATAGACTCGGTGCCTGTGGTTCAGTGGGCTAAGGCACCAGCCACGTACACCTGAGCTGGCGGGTTCGAATCCAGCCCGGGTCTGCCAAACAACAATGACAGCTGCAAACAAAAAATGGCTGAGCGTTGTGGCAGGCCCCCAGTCCCAGCTACTTGGGAGGCAGAGGCAAGAGACTCGCTTGAGCCCAGGAATTGGAGGTTGCTGTGAGCTGTGATGCCACAACACTCTATCCAGGGTGACAGCTTGAGGCTCTGTCTCAAAAAAAAAAAAAAAATGGCCTGATAATTCTAAAATATATTTGGAAAATCAAGAGGGTCAAGAATGTCCAAGATAGTCTTAAAAAACCACAACCTAACTACCAAATAGCAAGATTTACCATAAAGCTACAGTTAACTAAGAGGCTTTGAGAGACAAAGTGTCCCCATGTTCATAGATAGTATAATATAGTGTAATTAAGAACATAAACTCTGAAGTCAAGTTCACATTTTGTCTCCACCACAAAATGCATGTAATCATTAAATGATTTAGCATATTCAAATTACTTAAAATTGAACCTGGAATGAAATAAGCAAGGGTTTAACTAACCCTGTTACTATTACAACTGTGCTTATTACATTCCTTCTAGAGTGCCAAGATCAGTTTTTCTCTGCTATCAAAGGTCAAAGAGGGAAAGGAGGCTATCCTTTTTTAATTCTTTGCTCTGGTGGTTCTACCCTCCATGGTTAAACACATGCTGAAGCTCTGATCCTTAAGTTTCTATGGTTTCTAAATGAACATGGGACTCACTATCAGGGGTCTAATCAGTTTGGGGCCTTCAGCTTCATGGCTGGGCACTCAAGCACTTACTGTTCAACGCAGCATCTTGTAATGCCCAGTCCTGGCCCTTGGGGTAGGTGGGCTCAATCTTCTCAAGTATCAAGCACAGAATATACTAAAGCCATCCTACTTGTTACTTCCTGCACCATGAAGACAGCTGAGCTGGGGTTTCTTCTAGGGCTCTTCATCTTCTGCTCGCTGATGACCCCATTATTGGGTGGTGTTAAGAAAGTTGCTGAGATGATATGCGGAGATACCAAAGGTATGAAGTTAAGACAGAAAATAAATCCAATGATCAATTTTGAATGAGGGAGAAGATAGAAAATAATGTGCTATCTAGGTGGGCCAGGAAAGTCCTCCTTTGTCCCTTGACTCCAGGCATTGCTTAAACCAAGGGCACTATGGATATTTGATAGGGGAAAAAAAACAGTTAGGATACAAATATGTCCTTTCCAGATAGAGATCTCTTTTGTCGGAGGCCCAAAACACTGGAAGCATTCTGAATTTGGGGTTTAGTGACAAATTTCAAAGATCTAAGACCATTCAAGAGTATGTGTTGAGATGAGTGAGAAAGGGGGTTGGAGACTGAACAAAGTGAAGTATCTTTAATTCCTGGGCTCTGGCACATAACGTACACTTGGACATGTGATTCCTGTGTGGAGGAGTGTGCACGTAAATGTGAAAGGCAGAGAGATCTTCTTCCATAGATAGTGTGTAGAGGTGCAGCACCCAGAAAATGAGAAAGTGATACAGTGGACACCGGGAGTCAGATACTCCAGATTCTAGCCTGTTGTTTAGTGGATGTGTGCCCTTGGACAAGTCACTCAACCACTCACCATTTGCTTAGTCTCAGTTTCTTCAAGTGTAAAATGAAGGTCAGAAAAGTACCTGCTACTAAAGGGTGTTTGTGAATATGAAATTTAAGACTATACATGTAACTTTGCCTACATAGTTTTTACCAGAAAGTCAATACCAGACTGGCTGCTTGAGAAGGGTGGGTAAGACTGCTGGTTTTGCCAATACAATCATCTCCATAGCTTTCCACCACTTACTACCCAGCTCTTGGTGATAACAACTGGGGGGCTGCCAGTGAGAAGGCACGAAGGGAAAAGAGGATGAGACATGAGGATTAACTAGCATTACTCCCATCATGGTAATGATCTTGGCGTGCATCCTGTTTTAAGAACAACAGTTACCTGAATTTTGAAATGTAAATAGTATAGTGATTGTATGAAAACAAGGATGTGAGCATTTTGAATCAGAAGTCCTAAGTGGGCAACTAAAAGGAAAGGAAGAAGAGAATGTAAAGAAGCTGTGAAATGTAGGGAAACTCACCCTGTGATCATGGAACCACCCTTTTCACCGCTCACTGCTTCCCCAAGACACTGCTCAGGCCCACAACCTGGAGCTATAATCAATTTGCTTTGTCCAAGGGCAACCTTGCCAAGTGGCTCTGATTTCAAGAGAAAACCAGATGCGTTTCAGTGACCTTGACTATGGGAATGATTCCAGGCTAAAGTGAGGAATTTTTAACACTCCATAGAGATAAGCCCTCTTGCTGAGTCCTAATCAAGTTCCCCTAACTCAATGGGAAACTCTCACACAGATCCCTGCTTAATGGACATGGACTCCGGCAGCTGCTTTGAAATTCACTTTAGATTCTTCTACAACAAAACCTCCCAAAAGTGTGAAAGTTTTTACTACAGTGGCTGCGATGGCAACCTTAACAACTACAAACTTAAAATAGAATGTGAAATAAACTGTGTTAAAGAATACAAAGAACGGTAAGGAATCTAGTCTTGTCCTTGGTCCTTTGGGGGAGGAAAAGAAGAGGCTCTGAGATCCCAAGTTAGAGAAAATTGATTAGGGGCTAACTCTAGTTGGGGTGGGAAAAGGGGGCATTGTCCTAGTTAAATGTTTTAGAAGTTGGCTCGGCTCTCATTCACTCATTTTGCATTTAGGAAATCAGAAGTCCAGGAAGAAAATAATAACCACCATCTACTGAACAGTTACCAAATACCAAGCACTGCACTAAGCAATTAACAAATATTGATATAATTTAAAATTAAAATCACCCCAAGGTAGATTTCACCCTTGGTAAAATCATACCAGCACTGCACTAAGCAATTAACAAATATTGATATAATTTAAAATTAAAATCACCCCCAAGGTAGATGCGTGTCACTATTTTCATGTGATAGATGAGGAAACCAAGCACAAGAGAGGAAACTAGCCACCCCGAGGTCACGTTATTAAAGGACAGAGCAAGGTTTCCAACCAGATCTGACAGCCACCCAGGTCTTGACCAGCTTATATGCACATGATTACCCAAACCAAATCCTCACACTCCTAGACCTTCAAACTCTCCATAGCAACATGCCGTTCTATACAACTAAGCTCTCATTCCACATTGGGCCATTTCCCAGGTATTGGAACTAGAAGGTTGTTAGAGCCTAACGATACTGTGGTTTGGCCAATGCCCACAAGAGTGAGATGGAGAAAGGCCTTAGG
This sequence comes from Perodicticus potto, assembly GCA_963574655.1. Classification (NCBI taxonomy): domain Eukaryota; kingdom Metazoa; phylum Chordata; class Mammalia; order Primates; family Lorisidae; genus Perodicticus; species Perodicticus potto. The sequence continues at coordinate 5,099 of CAUYRH010016986.1, read as the reverse complement.
AGTAACTCAAAAGCAGAACTTTTGTTTTGCTTATTTTCTATGCCCCATGAATCTCTGCAGTGCCTGGCATGTCCAAGGTGATGACTAAGTTTTAGGTAAATGAAGGAGTGAGAGATTAATTGATGGAACAGGGGAAATATTGAAAGAGAAGGTATTCTCTAGGCTTCCCTTGAGATAAGTAGGAACGAGAAAACAAACACATGTACTTGCTATGAAATTGGAGCTAACTGACGATCACACATGTGCACAGAGGGAAGAGAAACTCACCGGAAAGCAAACAAGGGTGAGGGGGAAGGAGAGAATGGGCAAAACCCTACACTATTTGGATAATGGGTGCACTGGTAGTCCTGACTCAAGCATTACACAAAAGCGATCCATGTAACCAAAACCATTCGTACCCAAGTAAAAATATTTTGAAATAATATTAAAAAAATAAATCACTTGGTAGGCTCAAAAAAAAAAAAAGACTTACATTAATCCAGAGAGGTTTTCCAAAACTCGTAACACAGATTTGTTTTTTCTTTTCTTACAGGCAAAAGAAGTGAGAGGATGTAAACTCAAGGAATTGCTGGAACTGCTTGATGAATTTTTTGAAATAAAGATATAAAAACTCAGAGTAATTTTTTTATGGTCAATTGATTTTTTTCATTTCAGATTAATGTGAGGGTACAAACAATTAGGTTCCATGTTGTGTTCCCCATCCAGGAAACATGCCGTGTGCCTTTACATTGTGCCCATGAGGGAGGAGCACACCAATCAACTCAGACCAATTTTGAGAACTTCGTGATTATTTCCATAATTTTTTTTTCTTTTTTGAGACAGAGTCTTACTTTGTTTGCCTGTTGTGGCAGAGTGCCAGGGCATCATAGCTCACAACAACCTCAAACTCTTGGGCTCATGTGATCCTGTTGCCTCAGCCTCCCAAGTAGCTGGGGCTATGGGCGCCCACCACACATCCAGCCATTTTTTAGGGGGGGGGTCTTGCTCTTGCTTAGGCTGGTCTTGAAGTCCTGAGCTTAGGCGATCCACCCTCCTCGACCTCAGAGTGCTAGGATTATAGCCGTGAGCCACCACACCCAAACTTGCTTTTATTATTTTCACGGAGAATAAAGATTGAAAACAGGCCAGGCACAGTGGCTCACACCTGTAATCCCAGCACTTCAGGAAACTGCGGTAGGAGGAGTGGCCAGGAATTGGAGACCAGCCTAAGCAACACAGTAAAACTCCACCTCTACAAAATATAAAAAATTCTCCAGGCATACCTATGTGTGCCTATAGGCCTAGCTGCTTAGCAGGCTGACGGAGCATAATCACTTCAGCCTAAGAGTTCAGCTGAGGTTGTGGTGACCTATGACAGCACTATTGCACTCCAGCCTTGGCAACAGAGAAAGATCCTGCCTAGGAAGAAAGGAAGGGAGGGAGGGAGGGAGGGAGGAAAAAAGGGAGGAAAGTTAAAAGAAAGGGAGAATAATGACGAAGACAGAAAGTTAACAGTAGGTTTTTTGTTTGTTTGTTTTGAGACAGAGCCTTAAGCTGTCACCCTCGGTAGAGTGCTGTGGCATCACAGGTCACAGCAACCTCCAACTTCTGGGCTTAAGTTATTCTCTTGCCTCAGGCCTCCCAAGTAGCTGGGACTACAGGCGCCCGCCACAACACCTGGCTATTTTTTTGGTTGTAGTTGTCATTGTTGTTCAGCAAGCCCAGGCTGGATTCGAACCCACCAGTTCTGGTGTATGCAGCTGGCACCTTAGCTATTTGAGCTACAGGCGCCGAGCCAACAGTAGGATTTTTTCCTTTTTTTTTTTTTTTTTTGAGACAGAGCCTTAAGCTGTCACCCTGGATAGAGTGCCGTGGCATCACAGCTCACAGCAACCTCCAATTCCTGGGCTCAAGCGAGTCTCTTGCCTCCGCCTCCCAAGTAGCTGGGACTACAGGCGCCCACCACAATGCCCGGCCATTTTTTGGTTGCAGCCGTCATTGTTGTTTGGCGGGCCTGGGCTGGATTCGAACCCACCAGCTCAGGTGTATGTGGCTGATGCCTTAGCTGCTTGAGCCACAGGCGCCAAGCCACCATTTTCCTTCTTGCACTCATTCTCACCTCAGCTCATTTCCTGTGTCCTGCTTGGGAACTAATTATGTCCTGCCACAAATTGGACTTACGAAATAGAGAAAAGATACCAAGGTTTTGCTTCACTGTTTCTCAAGGATACCATACCAGTATGTTTTGCTTAATATTGCAAAGATATTTTACCCACAATATTAACAGCTTTCCCTGTGGGGAAAATTTTGCATAGTTTAAGACCTTCATGGTTCAGAATACAAAACAAGAGCAGTACCAGTGTTTTTTTTTAGACTTGACTTCAGATATACAAGTGCTCTGGCTGCTAATTGTGTGTTGGAAGTCAGAATCCACTGAGTTGAGTAACTCCTCTTTTGTTCCCAGCAGAAACGGAAAATAAATAAATAAATATGATGCTCTTTCTGAAAATAATTAGGAAAACAGCTTTTTAACAGCTAAGACCAAATTGAACTAAAAAACAAGTTGTCAAGGCTTTGGTTAATTTTTTCTGAACATATTAGTGAATATGCACACTTTATCAAAGCTTCACAAAAAGACCATACATAGCAATATGATGGATTGTTTGCTGGAAACCTGTGAAGTACATTGTTCAATGTAATAATTTCAATGTGCCTAAGTTCCTGTGTCTTCACTCTCTATTTATCTTGGCATTTACCTGTTTCTTTTTAGAACTCAGTGTGCTCAACTCTGCCATTACATTCAGCAACAGTCTATAGTATCTCCAGATTTGCAGCTTGTAGTAATTTTGAGTTAGGTGTTATGTAGACATAACTGAAGACAATCAGTTTAGGATGAGATCACTAGGTCATTGTATTTTGAGGCTCAATAAGGAAAACCATCTTTCCTAAAGAGACAGCAGTGTGGGCACATGAATTAGTCTTCTTCAGAAAGGAAGGCTTTTATATACTATATCATGTCTGTTTGGATCTCTAATGCAAGGTGACAGAAGGATTAAGTTCGTTTCATGAGGCAGTTTTGTAAAGTAAGTTATTTTGTGTGATAAATTATTTTGTGTAAATTTTTTACCTTCTTAAACTTACTAAAGAAAAAGACCTTGGTTTCTTTATAGATAGATGTGTTCATTTGTCCTTGTTTTATTCACATAGGAAGTAGGAGAATTCTCACAATTTTCTTATATGTGGGCAAAATATTGAAGAGGTATTAAAATGAAATTTTCTTTCTGGTATTTGGGTCCATTGTTTTGTGATTCTTAAAGTAGCGCCTCAGAGGTCCATCCTGCTTTTGAATTTCACCTGCTTGCTGCTGTTATGCACCAGCAGGGGACACTCAGTTTCCAGACAGTGGTGCTGTTCTCTGCCAAAATGATGTAGATTCTTTTTCCTGTCATAGGTGGAATCCAAAAAGATTTTGTCCTGGATTTTACAGCTGTAGGTAGATCCAATATTGGGTTTAAAAGATTTGACAAAGCCCTTTTTGAGGCAGAACTAACAGCCAAATTTTTACTCAAACAGGAAAAATAGAAAGTTTAAAATAATTAAAAAAAAATTGAGTTGAAAACCAAATTTGTTGTCAGAGACATATATAAACCAAATATGTCGTCAGAGAGGTGGCATGTGAGTGCCCATCCAGGAAACTGAGAGTCTGCCGTGCTGTGGATGTGTGACGGGAGGACACTGAGAAGGTCCATCTGAACTGCCTTTTCAGAAACTCAGGAAAGACCCCAAAGCATTTCTAATGCCTTTCTCTTTCCCCACCCCCGTTCCTTCTTCAGTAGCCTTCCTTGCTAATTAACACTGGCTCTGCAGGGATATTTACCTTTTCTCTGCTGGATTCCTGTGGTTTTGAAAGAATTCAGGTACTTGCTGGCTGCCAAGGAATTCAGATTACCTCACAGGCTGCACACTGTCCAGAATCTGCCACAGCAGCAAGTGGGGAGAAGAGACACCAACAAGGGGAGAAAGCCCTTTCCAGTGCTCATTGTCACACTCCTTGGCAGGCCTTTGCTGTTTGTGAAGTTTGAGTCATTTCTGGCTTAAAAGACAGGGGATCAGGCTGGTAATCCCCTCCCAGACGGCTCTGTAGGGCGCTGCCTAGTCACTGCAGCACTTTGGCAGTCCTTTGGCTGCAGCTGGTTGACAGCAGATCAGAGAGCTCGTGGGCCCTTGTTCTCTTCCATAAGATTTTTCTGGGTCAGGAGAGGATGAAACCCAGTGGCTCCTGGCAAGGCTGCCTGAGGTGCTGTCTCTTCATTGCCCAGGCCTCTCTGGCTCAAAATGGCTGCACCTGCTGAAAGATAACTCTTGGGCCACAGCCAGGGTCTCCTCAGGGCTGGTCTTCTCTTTTCTTTGTACATTTGTAGTGAAGTTTTGTTAGAAAATATAACTATCAAAGAAGGAGTTTAAGTTTAGTTTATATCTAAACTGTCTATGACTCTGACTAATGTATACATGATCTACTTCTTTATGATTTAATAAAAAAGAAAAAGAGGATGACGCCTGTGGCTCAAAGGAGTAGGGAGCCGGCCCCATATGCCGTAGGTGGCGGGTTCAAACCCAGCCCCGGCCAAAAACTGCAAAAAAAGAAAAAGAATATATGGTGTCCTATTCTTAGAAGAATGGAATAGTTTTTGAATAGGAGAAGAGAGTTTTAAGAGATTCTATTAACTCTGTGTGCTTTTCTTCTTGTTTTGGTCCCATACAGGAAAAGATCTTGAATAAGCAACTTCAGTGCCGTTTCAGTTAATACTTCTTAAATAGCTGCTATATACCTAATATAGTCAAGACTTTTAGACAAATTATTACGATGGTTTTGATTCTCAGAAATGTTAGAAAGTGAAAGGAGGCTTATCTTTTCATATAAGAATTTATTGTCAGATATTAGAGTAGAATTGACTCTTTAATAATGTAGTAGTTAAGGCTACTGACTTCTTGTGCAATGAAAAATTCATGTATAACTTTTGGCTTCCCCCAAATTTAACTGCTAATAGCCTACTATTGACAAGGAGCCTTACTAATAGTGTAGTTAACTGACAGATATTTTGTATGTTATATGTATTATA
>CAUYRH010016985.1:0-58057 GCA_963574655.1 Perodicticus potto | reverse complement strand
TACAATCAGAAACATTTTGATCGTACTGTGAGAGATAGCCCTCATAGCATTTTCTTAATCACTATATAAAGACATTGATACTCTACATTTAATAAGTTTCAGCAGTACCCTACTAAGATGCACCGTAGGTGTGATCCCACCCAATTGCCCTCCCTCCACCCATCCTCCCCCCTCCCCTCCCCTCCCTTTCCCTTTTCCCTGTATTCTTGTGCTATAATTGGGTTTTAGTCTTCATATGAAAGCTATAAATTAGCTCTATATATAAAGAAATGTTAATGAACAGACATCTTCCACCTCTGATACTGAATCAGTGTCCCTGGTCTGATCTTCTTTCAAGGTGGCACCACTGAAATGGAATTAACATGGAATTTGGAAACAGTCCTTTGTGGATTCACATACCCTATGTGTTATCATCAGCTATGGATCCCTGGGAAGGAAATCCACTGAGCCTTTCTGAAGCACAAAGTATACAAACACCTGTTTTTGATAACATATAGTAGATTATATTAAATTGCATATCTGAAGAGCACTGTGTAGTATCTTTCTAATCAGTGTGATTAATTTTATCCTTATTATATAATTCTTAATTTTGACTATTAGAGTACTTTATTTGTCTAGCATCAAATGGAATAACTTTCTTAGTTAGAAATTTTTGTCAGGTATATCTTTGCAGGGCTTTGAAAATCTGCAGATTTGTTTGTATGACACTGCTATTGCCTAATTTCTTTCATTGACTATCTTCCTTGAATACTTTTCAGGGCATTCTTAAGTCTCTCTGTAGCCCTTTCCTTATTTTCATATGTCCAGTGATCCAGACAACCTGATTAGTGTTAAGAAATTAAATGTAGCTGCAAAATAGGGGCAAGAGATCTGCCATTTGCTAGCTGTGTGAGTTAGAACTTGACACTTTTCACATCTACATTAACTATTTTTATTATCCTTAGCTTGGACTCCTATCATTTTGCTACTGTGTGTTCACAGTCATTTTCTGCCAGTTGGCCAAACTCTAGTCAGCTTGCCTTCAAGTCCACTTCTCCTATAATCCAGGCTAATGCTCCAAAGCACCCAAGCACTACTGCTGAAGAAGGTGATTAGGCTTTGCAAAGCCTCTTACTGGTCAACACCTGTCCCCATATTGATTCACTTTCTCTTTGGCTACCACCTCTTGGCCTGACCATTTGGACTTGGCAGTAGTAACTGATCTTTCATTTCCTGATTTCCAGCTTTGCCTTAAGGAGCCCAGCTTGACAATCACCCCACTGGCTTTTTCATAAAATTAGCCTGTTTCTGGGTCTGCCAACTTGGCAGTATGATGCAAACATTTGAACCCCAGCCTCACTGCAGATTTGCAACTTGAACCTTGCCAGATAACTTAGTCTCTTTAGGCCACATGTGATGGTTAATTTTGTCAGTTTGGCTAGGCTATCACACCCAGATTTTAGACCCAAAACTATTCTGGATGTTTTTTTGAAGGTGGTTTTTGGATGAGATTCACCTTTAAATTGGTGGACTCTGAGCTTCTACAATGTTGGTCAGCCTCATTCAATCAGTTGAAGGGCTTTCAGGAAAAAGACTGACCACCTCGCCCAAAAAGAGGAAATTCTGCCAGCAGATTGCCTTCAAACTTGCACTGTAGCTTTTCCCTGGGTCTCTGGCCTGCTGGCCTGCCCTGCATGCTTCAGACTTGCAAGCCAAATCATAATCACATGAGCTAATTCCTTAAAATAAATCTGTTTCTCTGTCTCTGGAAAAGGTGAGGAGACTTTTACTAGAGTTGTGAATACTGGAATGTAAGCCTGAGGAGTGAAGTTTTATCCAGCAGGCACTGAAGGTTTTTCAGCAGATTTTATCTAAATGGATGATAGGTGTTTAATAAATGTTGACTGCTCACACTTTTAATGGGAACCCTGTTGCCTTAGAAGATGAGAGTAACTGAGTTGTGAATTGGGAGAGAATGCCTTGGTTGAGTTGAGTTCAAGGTAGAGAACTGTTTGGTTGGCACCATGAATCAAATGTAAAGAATGCAGGGGAAGTGCATTATGTCCAACGCTCCCAAACTACCCTTTTTACTTAACACATAGAGAACTTTCTATGAGACAGGCAGTGTTCTAAGGTGTCAACTTATTAGCTCCTCAGAATTATGTACTTCATTAATATTTTCTTCCCTTTTGACGGATGAAGAAACTGAAATAGAAACAGAGAAAGTAGGTAACTTGCCCAATGTTACACAGCAGGAGAATGGCAGAGTTGCTTCAGGATACCAGATTGCACACCGCCAGGCAATCCACTTTGTGCAGCTAGGGAATGATTTAAATACTGCTAATTTAAAATAGGATACCTACATTACTTTCTCACTCTATTTTTTAAATACCTCTGGTTTGAAAACAACTTCTTTCCTCTTCTAAATACCACACTTGAGAAGTGTCTTGGAAGCTACAGAGATAAGTTAAACTCTGCATGAGCAATTGTTCCACCAAGGGAAAAGTGCCTGCCTGCAATTCTTCACAATCCGCCAGCAAGCCATCCTGCACAGGTAAATGACTCCACTGTGCAAAGGAGCCGAACGATGCCTTCCATGTGACTCCCCTTTAGGAACACAGAAGAGAATTCAATATGTATTGCTAGGCTATTACAAAAGAGACCTGCTGTTGCCTGAATCATTACATTGCATCTGACACCACATTTTAAACACAATCAAACAAAACAATGTATATCTTTATTTTTAGTGGCACAGAAACCTTTCTGGCCTTATTCTATGACATTAAGCTGTAGGTATGTCTACCACTGCTAATCATCTGTTATTGAGACCATACTTGTTAATAACTGGGTCCAAAGAATATCAAATTCTCAATTTTAATAATTTGGGATAAGGAACAGGTACTTTTGCAATAAAGGCAGTTTAATTTTAATTTTAATTTGCTTGAGAAAACCATGTCTTCTCCCATTCTTATCTCCATTAATTTTCCATTGTCAGTAGTTCTCCAGAGAGATGCACTTAGTGCAGGTATGTTGCGAATATTGTAATGATGCCTTTCTGAGGGGCAGCTTTCCTTCTTCCTTTCCTTCAATCATTTGTTCCCCATGTCTTTATTTAGGTCCTAATATATGCCACCTGCTGAACTCATATGAGATAGTGAGAATTAAGAGACGCATACACATTAATGAGATGGTCTCTGCCTTGAATGAGTTTAAGATCCCTAGTGGGAAAGGTGGTGTGCATATACTTTAGCCCCAAGAAAATTGTGATACTTTCTCAAAAGAAAAATTAACAACTTTTTTGAGGCAGACAGAAGTTGGATGGGGAGGGGATTGTGTAAATTCAGGGGAAATTTTCTATGCTTTTAGGTGAGCTAAATATTTAGCCAGGTCAGGGTGTATCACTGAAGGGAGGATCTTCAAACTTTCTCTGAGCACTTGATATATATTTGTGTCCCTGATATAAAGACTTCATTTCCCTTCATCTCTTTCTACATCTTCTCTATCCCTGGCTACTTTTTCAACACAGCCCAACAAGTTGTGACAAGTACATTCTGCTGAATAAGTTCGAGCCTAAATCAGATGCAAATTTCTTAATGCTTCCTTTCCACTCACTTACATTTGCCATTTATATGCAAATGTCACTCTCCTCTCTGGTCTCATCATAACATTCTGTCCCTCCAGCTTTGCCCTAATCTGACTTTCGATAACGGAGACCCTTGAGTTTGTTAAATCTAAATCCATACTTAACTGTTTGTCCACTCAGTAACTCAAAAACCAAATGTCTGGGGTCATAATTCTCCAGGAAATAGCTCTTCATAAAAATGTATATCAAAGTCTGGGTGATAATGTAATCATAAACTACCGATATTAGTCAAAGTGCTTAAAGGTAAATTTTCTGGCTATATTCCCACATCCATGAAAGATGATCATTTTTTAAAATCTCTGGTTTAGCAATCTGATGTCTTTGGCAGAAACGTTTTCTATTGTGTCATGAACAGGCTTGTTTAGCACATAGTAAACCCAATCAGGGCATTTCACTAATGTATGCATCTGCATTGATTTTTGTGTTTTCCCTAAATGCTTTTTTTCCTGATGAAGTCTGTCCAGTCGGCTGGGCTCCTGAGATAGAAGCTGAGCTCTGCATTCTTCAGCTCAGGGTGAAATAAATGCTTGTCTAATGCTGTATGGCTCAATGCCCTGTGTCATATCTATGCATGCCATAAAAGCAGTGATAAACATGATATATTTTTATGACTCTGAATGCTCTATGTGTCAATAAAATATTTTTTAAACTGGATGAAGGCTGCAGTGAACCTGCCTCTCTACTGAAGCACTGAGTCCCAGTGTCCCGGGCCTGATTCAGCCCGCATGACAGAATCATCAATCGTCCGTGATGAAATTAGGTGTCTAGTGCTTGTGGCATATGCAACGCTTTAGTCCTAATGGTCTAAGAGTTTTTTTCTTGATACACATTGAGAAACGCTTTCCTTGCTTCTTGTTGGGGAAATGGATCGTAGCTATAATCGACCAGATGAGCTAAATGACCTTTCCTTATTTGAAATGCCCTGGGATTTTGCAAGAGGAAAAGATCCACATATGCAAGAGAAAGTGCAGTGTCAACTTTTCAAAGGCACTTTAATAGGCTATAAAACTATAATTTAAATGTGGAGAAGCCACTTTACCGAATACTTCTATTGACTGAGGATAAGATGCCTTTCAAACTTTGGAGGGGCAGTGTTGTTTATTGTATAGCAAACAACAAATGAATGATAGTATTACCTATGACTACACACTGCTTTATATTTGCTAAAGCAATTTATGTTGAGTTCTTGCAGTAACATTTCAAAGAATGTGTTATCTTATTCTATTTTATAGTACATAGAGCTTAAGAAACTTTACACAGTAAACAAACAATAACCCTGGGACTAGAGCACATCAGGGTGGGTTAAACCTGGTGGGGAGGCCCTTCAGCTACCTTATCTTCCTAGTACTTTAGTAGAAGTAACAATCAGCCATCATATGATGAAAGCATTTTGAATGAAAGACAACCAGTAAAAAGTATGCTTTAAATGATATTATATGTCCCTTCCTGTTCACAAATAAAGGTCAATAATACACATTGTCATCATCTTTAAATGTGGGATGAGGAAGAGGTTTTTCATCTCTAAATCTGCAAGTTTATAAACAGGCTGATTAAGAACATGTCTCTGCATTGAATATGAAGCTTGCATGTTTTGTGCCCCTCTTAGTCAACTCTCTGTACCTGGGTTTTGTTTTGGGGGAATAGATGTTTAATTTTTCTTCCTTATCATCGGAAGTAGTAAAAGGAAATAACATTCATTTACTCTTTGATATCTGTTGTCGTTGCTGTGTGATTCCAGGCCTTAGTCTAGGCATTGTGCGTCTATTAACAGATGGTTCACAGTTTCCAAAAAACTTCTTAAATTAATCTGTTTTACAATTTTCTGATTTTCATTTCTTAGGAAAAAAAAAATCCTCTAGTTCCTCGGGATATTGCTCCTTAGCATAGGGCTCTGCTGATACAAATCTCCCCAGAATTGCTGGTATTTACATACAGATTTGACATGCATAAGAATTTTAAGGGTCAGTGCTCTAAAATGTTAGCCCATTAAGCATAAACTGGAATCAAATGCACAGTGTTAACATTACTTTCCCGTTCAGTTACATAGCATTTCGGTCAAAAGTTAAGTTGACACACATCCATCAATTCCATTTTTTTATGATAGCCAAATGTCGAGTACATTGCAAGTGAACACTGGCATAGAACAGATCGATAAGAAATCAATGTTAATAAGGCCATTACCGAGATCCAAATTACACACTCAGATGAGAACAAATGAAATTTTGCAAGAAATCAGGTCAGGGCAGATGTTAGGTTTTGATTCTCTTTGGTTATTTCCTATACAATATGCTGCTTTTATTCCCCTATGTGATAATACTGTCAAGTGTGCCCAAGCTTCTCAACATTGTGATGTATTAACATCATTCACAGGTGTACTCTAATGCAGATTCAATTTACTTTTTGTTGACAAGAAATTCCAAATGACTTGACTCAGGCCTCAAAGCTAGTCACGAGTGTGTCGGTTCAGCAATAGCATCATGGGCTTATTAATTACAGAACTAAGGTCTTTCTAATTTATAGTCACTAATCTTTCATAATGATGGGAATCATGACAACTGTCACCTAAGTGAGTATGCCAGTGTTAAAAGAAAAATCAGAGCTGGATAGTAGTTTAAGTGATAAAAACAATTTATTCACAAGAACTATTGCAATGGGCAAAGGAAACCTCAACACAGGACTGAGTTCAATTTCACATACATCAAGGTATGTATGGGGCAGGGAGGAAGGTTGGTAGATGGAAAATTACTAAGAGAAAAAAGAAAATAAAAGGGGTAAGAAGAGATGTGGGCTAAATCGATCTAGCAGGATTCTTGAGATATCTCCAGCAGGATGAGAAGTTGAAGAACCTGATCAGGTATGGAGGATGATCAGATATTTAGGGAGTATGTAAAGGTCCTTGCTTAACTGACATTGCATTTCTGCTAGAATTGGACTCTATAAGGAAGAACAAAGCAGTTCAAATCTTGGCAAATTTTATAACAATATATACTCATAAATAGAAATCATTTGTATATATAATATAAACAATGCTACACATAATATATACATATGTACAACGGTGTATAAATTAAATATATTACATGTTTTATAAATATTATTTTACTTATTATTGTTATTCTTATTATCATTATTCATATTTATTAATAGACACACTCAGAAGTTCCTAACTACAACTTGATCAAAATCACTTGATTTCTCTGAGATTATTTGCTTAAATGATGCAACTAAAATATTTAGCACAGTGCATATTGTTTTAGCATTTTGGCGTATATTGAGCATTTGAGATATGATAGCAATTTTTCTTAATTTGCTGCTTCTTTATCACCACCAACATGAAATTTTGTTAAGATTATGGACTTTTTTGTCAGAGATCAGGATTCACATGATCTGCTTTGCAATTTCTGTTTAACTCTAGAAAAATCGCTTATCCATTAAGAATCTTCATACCACTATCTATAAATTTAAGATAACAAAATTACCTAGAAGCCAAATTAAAGAGCTAGTGCAAGTATAGTAAGGAACCTATATAGTATATAGGTTAGTAAGTAACTATATAGTATATAGTTAGTTAGTTAGTTAGCAAGTATAGTAAGGAACCTATATAAAGATTCAACAGAAACTAAAGTTATAATAATGTATGTATTTTTATAACAATATATACTTATAAATATAAATCATTTGTACATATAATATAAACAATGCAACACATAATATATACAGATGTACAACAGTGTGTAAATTAAATATATTACATGTTTTATAAATATTATTTGAATTATTATTGTTATTCTTATTATCATTATTCATGTTTATAAACAGACACACTTACGTATTTCTGCCAACAAGTTCTCACTACTTTTATTTTAAACTATGGAGTAATTAGCAAAGTATTTTATTTACAGCAATAACTCTTCACCAAAAAAGGAGTAAAGAATATAGGAGATTGTTAAAAACCAGTGATTAATGAGCATCTAATTAAAAAAAGAAAGAAAAGAAGTTCTTGATTGTCACCTCTGTGTAATCCCTTTTTAACTACATTGTATTCATAATTCTATCACATTTGGGGATTGAAAAAAAAATTCTAATGGTCCCCTATTCACTTATTAAGAAAATAAGAACATAACATTCCTCTTCCTACTTCTTGAGCCCTATCACCACGGAAATCATGGAGGTATCAGAGAAGAGGCAATGTTCTTAATCATTAGTATTTTTTATAGCTTTTTTTCTATAATTGAAATTCATTCATTCAGCAAGAGATACACTTAATTGGTCAGTCTTTGTTTCTTTTTGGTTTGTACAACCTGGTGAGAATGATGCTTTGATATCTACTTAAGAAACTTTTCCCCAAAACCTGTAGTAATAGCTCTGGACTATTACAAACTCAGTTGACAGTAAACTATTTTGTTGGTATTTAATGATAACAACATCTTTAATGCTTTAATGGATCTAATAGCAAATAACATACATCAAACATCTATCTGTGCAAAGATCTAATGGATCTGATATGTTATGGATAAAGAAGATGATGATCAGAAATATTGAGGAACCTGGGGCTGGCGAAGATCAAAATTGGAATTCAATTCACTCAATCCAAGTTCAGAGTCTAAATTAATCATTTATTATAATGTATTGTATTACCTGGCTTATTAATCTTATGTCCTTAAAGCATAGAGATGAGGCTAACTAGGTTGTATAAAAATATAAAGCAAATATTTGAGAGAACAAGGATTTAAGTTAAAGGGTCCTTAATCTTTACATTAAGCATTCTTGATTTGGGGATGGGAACATAATTAGTGAGAGATACGATTTTACATAATTCCATATTCTACTAGCTATGTAAGTACATACGTCAGCAATGTCTCACCACTGATACTTCTCACTGTTGTTTGCCTTGCAAACATATGGAATTTGCAATTAGCAGTTTACAGTCCTGATGTTTCACTTTACTGTCATCTGAGCTCTTTCTCAACTTAGTACTATAAAAACCTGCCAAGCCTATAACAAGCTTTGAAAGATGAAGCACAACACTTGGGGTAACAGCTGACATGATGATCAGATCTGGTCTCTGTGTGTCAGCTTTTTCCAGTCTGTGAAAGGACTTTCCTGGATCCGCAAGTTTATTTGTGTAACTTGGCAAAGCTGGAGCCATGGCAATAGGCTATATTGTCTTCACAAAATGTTGATGTCTTCACGAGTGATTCAGATTCTGTGCAGTAAAGAATTTGACTTTGCCCAAAAAGGGTTCTGGCTTTTGCCCTTTCCATGTAGGAGGTATTAGTCATTTCATATGTGAGAAAACTGCCTTTATTTATGGTGGAGGGCTTGCCACACCTGATAATACTATAGTGAGGTTTAACCACATCAGAAAGAGCAACTGTGTGATTTAGAGTGGGGGCTTCGAATCAGACAGTACGAGTCAACCGTGTGCATAATCAGCCAGTCATTCATGCTTATGGAATGAAGCCCTAGTAAAAAGCTCTGGACATAGAAACTCGGTGAGTTTCCCTTGTTGACAATACTCTGTGAGTAGGTCACACATGAATACTGACAGAATAACACATACCGACTCCATGGAAGAAGACAATGGAGCAGTAATATTTGGAACCTTCCCAGACTCTGTCCTACGTGTCTCTTCCTTTGGCTAATTTTAATCTGTGCTCTGATTTCCTGTAATAAATCATAACTGAATGCAGAATAGCTTTCAGTGAGTTATGTGAGTCCTTGTAGCAAATTGTTAAAACTGAGAGTCCTTGGGGAAACTTTCTGAACTCGCAGTTGGTGCAAAGTGAAGGCAGTCCTGGTGACCGTGCCCTCAAACTTTTCGGTTTAGATAACTGTGGGTAAGTACACAGCTTCTTTACTGAAAAGAGACAGAGAAGAAGGAAGGGAGGAAATAAGAAAGTATCTGGCTTTGAACTTTGTTTATTATGTCCAAATCTTGGATTATCTCCATACTAATTATGACAGCTTGAAGAGCATATTTCAACTCTCTGATCTTCCATTTAACAGTATAGGAGTTGATACAACACACCTGGCAGAAAAGTAGTAATGATCAAAGAGTACTATGTATTTATAGAACGTTCCCAGCAGGATTTCTGACTCCTGGTAGGTACTTCATAAACACTAGCTTATTGTTTGAAAATCAGGAAAGGCTCTTGTACACAAACGGAGGGAAATATTTATTCCTGGTTAAGAGGAGTTAATTTAGGCACAGACTCCAAAGCCCTATAAGGGAGTAGGTGAAATGGAGGACGTTTGAGTGGCAGATAGTGAATTGGATGAGGTAGGGATAAGGAGGGAAAGGGGTAGATGGCACTAGGTCTAGGAGATGTCTCGTGGTCTACAATAAAAGGAATGAATTGACCAGAGGGGGCTTCTAAGAAGGAATAAATGTCCTAAACAAGGGGCTTGCAAGAACCAAATAGATGGTGCTTGCTTCAGCAGCACATAAACTAAAAGAACCAAATAGATGTTTGGTCTCTGATAGGGGAGCTCCAGGGTGTCACCAATCAGAAGGAGGTCAAGGAACCACAATGTGAAGGTGTGATCAAAGCAACAAAAGAGGGTCTTTGGAGCATATATACAAACAAGGTGACAGTGTCCTCAAATGAACTACCCTCATTAGCATAATAAAAATCACATGCATCTGTGCCATGACAGTTTATAGTTGCCATGGCACCCCTCAGAAGTTACCCTATAAGGTCAAGAAAGGTGAGAGTTCACAATTTTAAGAACTCTCCACCTCTTTCCTAGAAAAAGCATGAGTATTCAACCCCCAGCTTAACATATTTGCATCAAAAGGACAGACCCTAACCCTGGTGAGCTGCTGTCCTCTTGGAACGGTCCACTCTGTACAGACTTTAAGAGTGTACTATATTTCCTATCTTTTTTCTTTGTGCTTTGCCTGCTTGTATTATTAGGTTGCTAATTTGCCCCCATTGACTCAGAACCAGTAACTATTTTTTGGAAATGGGAACAAATAACCAGGAAACACGGGCCTGACATCTCATCCCCACACCTGATCATAGGTAAATGTAGAACAACTTCCCATTTCATGTACCCCCCCCACACAGAGAAATGATTCAAGAAAACATTATAGAACAGCTATTGGAAAGTGGAAACTGTGGATGTGCTGATGAAAGTGACCTTGTTTAGAAATCCCAAATTCATGAACATAGGAGTCATTTAAGTTTGATGGTTTAGTCCTTCAAAAGACTAAAATTTTTTACTAAAAATTTTCAGTGTGTCTGGCACTGCTCTAAGAGCCAAGGAATTATCAGTCAACAGACAAGTGTTTCTCTTCTCATAGAGATTGAGTTCTTGTGGGGAAAAGAAGAAATAAAAAATAAATGTACAACATAACTGTTAGGTAATGACAATTGTTATCAAAACTTATTTGATAATAGGTGGTCAGGGAAAGTGTTTATGAAAAGATGACATTTGGTGAGAAATCTGAAAATAGCAAGAGAACAAGCTATGGGAGTGGGGGTAGGGTGGGGGAAGTATCCAAGGCAGGGAGAAAATTAAAGTGGGACATTCCTGGGTGTTTCAGGAGTGACAGGAAATCAGTATGGCCATAGCACTTAATTTTACCAAAATGCTCCAGTCAATTTATATGTAATATTTTAAAATTAGGAAAAAATATCATTTCTAAGAGACCTTGGAGGGAATATATAACAAAGAAAACACTTAAAAGAACAACACACATATAGTGAGCCTTTTCCATGAACTATTAACAAGTGCTATGTAAGGACAGTAGATGAAATATATTGTGAAGAGCCAAAAAACAACAGCCAGCTTAGTGCACTAACAGCAACATCCTGGAAAAGCTCCCTGAGATATATTAACTTACATCTGATATCTTTATAGGACCATCAAAAACCATTAGTAAAGGGATAGATTATTCCAATTTGCAAGTTGGGAAAAAACCAGTTTAGGGCCTTCCCACACACCATGTACCAAAATATTATTCAGATGACTTATTTAAATATAAGCTCACAATCCATTAAAATGAGAATAAATCAAGAGTTAGTACTTAGAGACTCTTAGAGTAGAAAATAGCTTGCTATGTCTTTAGCTAAAATAGAAATTAAAAAAATATTAGCATATAAGAAAGCCCTTCCCCACAATTATCTGTAATGAATGTTTTTTAATCAAATAAGAAAAGAAAATGTTTGAAAGGAAAAGGAAAATGGCTACAGTAGGCACTTTTCTGATGTCTCAGTATTTCTCTGTATTTTTTCAATTTTATTTTTACCCTAAGCATAAGCTTATTGGTGTTATCTGGAATTTATTTTTTCATTTAATAATGAGAAGTTTTAGTCAACATAATTCTTCAATTTACATTATATGAAGTTAATTGTTGTTCAAGTATTTTTTTAATTTGCCTCCCCCATAAGATACAGGAGTGTTTAGAATAGCTTCAAAAATAATTGTATTAAAAAATAATTGTGTTGCTCAGATACCTGTACAAATTCGTTATTAATTGTAAGCCCTGAAAGTCCTAATAATTCTAGAGACTGTGATAGAATACCTTTCCCTGGAAGGGGACATTTGAGAACATTTGGATCTCCCTTTGAAAGTAGGATGTTTTATTTTCCCCTCCATTTCCCTCACAATCAGAAACATATGGAATGTTTTATTTGCAGGCTACGAAAACAAATAAAACAGGCAATTCTGTGTTGGAAAGAATTTATTCTTCCTGTGGATCAGCAGTCTAGCCTGTGTCCAAACTTCCAAGCCCAGTCATCAAGGTTAACAACTGCTTCTGTGTTCTGTTATTGCTTCTACTCTGGGTGGTGTTATCAAGGCAGGCCTCGTTTTTCCATCCTGATGTTCATTATTCTGTCATCTTTTTCTGTTTCTTGAAAATATGCTGTTTTACCTGATTCTTGTCAATTGCTCTATCCAGATGGCTGCTTGTGAGGTTTGTCTGCTGATAATGCTTCTTGTCTCTTTTCATGAGACCCTTGGTTCTCTAACTGAAGGTATTCTCTAAGTGTGGGTACCATGTTCCTGCAGGGTTTTGTTGAGGAACTTAGAAGGAGGTGAATGAGGATGCATCCTTAGCTAAACCCTAGGCATCTCCCCTCTCTCATATGTATTAAGGAGGGGCTGAGAGGACATAAAAGAGGTTTTAATCATTGTATCTTTTCACCATTGGGATGATATTTTCTGCAACAGGCCATTGTGAGTGAATAGAAGGAAAAGCCAATGCTTGCTTTTTAGGACTAGACACAGAATTCACAATCCATTGATTTGTGCTACTGGATGAGATGTAATTTCTGATTTTCTATGTTTTACAATCCAAAATCTCTTTTAGAGCCATATCGCTTAGGTATTCAACAATACTTAAATAGACTAAATGAATAGTTTGACTATTAAGCAGGCATTTCTTCTTTCTTTCCTGGGACTACTTCTCTTTAGACTTCATTTCCACCTGAAGAATGTTAAACTCTTAGGCATCTGACCCTTTCTTAAGACTCTTAAGACAGCAACCCCAAAACATGTTCCTTGAAGGTCGAAAATGGAGATCGTGAACCACATAAGTAAAGCATTTGAGAGATTACAGAGTGAGCAGTCAGAAATTTGAGCCAGGGAATGTATCTTGTTTTAGACACAATCAGAATAGACATGCTGAACAATAAACTATTTAACAAAAACAATACCCTCACAGTGGGAAAATGTACACAAATGACCAGATTTAAGCAAGAGTCTAGAATTTTTAGGACCACAAAAAGAAAATTCAATGATTTCTACAACATAACTAAGTAGATAGAAGTATTCACATATAGGCATGAATATAAAGTTGCAATATACAACTAAGCATGCAGGGAATTTGATGCAAGCAGAGGACGTTTTCTATGACACTAGAATGTCATTGCTTTGGGGGCATTTCCCATTATGACCAAACCAATTCATGCAAGTGTCAGAGTAGAGAAATAATTGGGTAGGGTATGGTTTAAAGTTTTGGGAGCCATTTCATGGCGACTAGATCACTGATCTTTCTTCTGTTGGGTACTTGCTTTAGATGGTACTTATGGAGAATGCTGACTGATTTTTTTTTCCAGCACAAAAAGTTTTAATTTTTCCAAACAAATTCGTCTAATGGCAAATGAACAGAAATTCAAAAGTTGCAAATTCACAGCTGCAGTCTGTGGGGAGAGAAAAACTGCACCCATCAAATCTGCAAAATATACTAGGATGTAAAAAAAAAAATCAGTTGATTGGCAGATGTGGATATTTCTATCTCTCTTTAATTGCTTAAAATCAGTGAATTGGGAGACTTCACTAGACTTGGCAGCAATTCAAGTAGAGTACAACTTCTCTTTTGGTAGGAGGCTAAGAAAACTGAAATGTGTAATGATACCTTTAAAAAGGAGGACAAAAAGAAACTTAGGGAGATAATGAGGAAAATTATAACACAACCAGAAAAACTGAAGAGGTTGAGTGTCAGAGCTTTGGGGAAATTAAGGGAGAAGCAAGTTCAAGGAAGCCTAGAATTTCCATCATCAAACGTAAAGAAGGTAAATACAATGCACTGATATAGGTTAATATATTTTGAAAAAAACATTAAAAAAAAACTGAACAGTTAGAATTGAGAATGGAGTTTAATAGAAGGGAAATGATACTACTAGGAACTGACCCAAACAATATATGTTTGATCTGTTAAAGGTCATGGAAAATTGCTTCTATTTTCAAAGAAATAGGAAATAGCTGCCAGTCATGACAGAGGTGTCTTACTTGGGAGTCGAGACAAACCTCATAGGAACCACTGCCCACATGGCTACCGACTGCCAAAGGGTTAATGGTTTCTCCTTTTCCATCTTGCAGATTTCACAGGACACCTCTCATTGGTGAAATTTAACTGTGTTGGTAGAAGAATCTGCAATATGATTTTGAGGCTCTTTGTGCACAGGGGATAACCTCAAGGGCACAGACAGTAGTCAGTAACAACTAAGAATACCTAGACAGGTGCATTTCATAATGAATGAACACTTAAAGTGTTTACATTAACATTTGGGTTAGACGCTTGGCGCCCATAGCCCCCACATACACTAGGACTGCAGGTTTGAACCCGGCCTGAGCTTGCTAAACAACAATGACAACAACAACAACAACAAAATAGCCAGGGGTTGTTGTAGCAGGAGCCCATAATCTCAGCTACTTGGGAGGCTGCAGCAAGAGAATTGCTTAAGCACAAAAGTTTGAGGTTGCTGTAAGCTGTGATGCCACAGCACTCTATCAAGGGCAACATAGTGAGACTGTCTCAAAAACAACAGCAGCAACAACAACAAAAAAATTGGGGTTAGAAATCGGATAGTTGCTAAAGGTAAATCGACATTTGTGAATTTTCTAGTTTATAAATAAATTTCATATCTTGTGTATCAGAAAGTAGGTATAATTAGCATAATTATATTAATAAGAAGGTTGAAGCTGTAAAATGTTAATTTTCTTGGGATTACATGTACACCAAATACTGCTGTCAAGGTTTGAATACAGGTTTTGAACAATAATGGTTTTCTAAACTTCCTTAGTTTATTTTCAAGTATTCTGTTACTTGGTATTGACAATGAAATTTATTTTCCATTAAACTTTCTTTTTTATTGCTAGTACACTGAAAATATTAATTTCAAAGAATATTTATTTTAGAAGCTGGGCATGGTGGCTCATGCCTATAATCCTAGCACTCTGGGAGGCTGAGGCAGTTGGATTGCTTGAGTTCCCAAGTTTGAAACCAGCCTGAGCAAGAATAAGACTACCTCTTTACTAAAAGTAGAAAAAAGTTAGGGAGGAGCAACAGAGAAGCACTTGAGGCCAAAAGTTTGAGGTTGCTGTGAGCTATGAGGACACCATGGCACTCTAGACTGGTGCAACAGAGTGAGATTCTGTCTCAAAAAAAAAAAAAAAAAAGGAAGGAAGGAAGGAAGGAAAAAAAAATTATTTTTAGCTTCCTATCTACCCAAATACTCTTAGCAGATTTTGATAGCTAGTTTTGTCTAATGTACAATTATATAATCTGCAATTCATTATAATTGTCCTTTTTCTAAACTTTTATAACTATGTCTTCCTTTTCCCTTTCTTCCTTCCTTTTCCCCCCTCCCTCTTATCTCCCTTCTCTTCCTCCTCTTCCTCTTTTCCCCTCTCTTTCTCCTTCTTCTTCTTCACTGGATGTTATTAGAACTTCCGGAGCATGTGAAAGAAGTGGTACAAAGTAGAAGTGATAGAAGCTTTGCCCCGACTCTATGGGTAATGGCTGATGTTTTCTTCAGTTATCAATTCTACCTCACTTTTCTTAAACTGTGTCCAGAATGTTCTTCCCATAGACAAATATGTGCCTTCATTCTTTACCTTGTTGTAGTCAGTGGTTCTCCACCTTCCTAATGCTGTGATGTATTTTTATTGTTATAAAGGGGTTGTGACCCACAGGTTGAGAACCGCTGTTAGATCTTTATTCAAAACTTACCTGTCGTTTTCTGTAAAGACAGGAACTGTTCTCCTTGACTCTTTCTTCCAATTTTTAGGGATTGCTTAGGAAATATCTACTGAATCAATATTGTGGAGTCTTTGAGAATAATGTTGGTTGGTAGCCTGAGACAACTATTCTTTATTGTGTTAAGAAAATTCATTGTATTTCTCATTTGCTAAAAGTTTGATAACAGCCCCAGAATTTTAATTTTCCTAACACTGTAGGATTACTTGAAGTGATAAAATTATTTTCCTATTCCTTTTTTTTTGAAACAGAATCTCATTTTGTCACTCTGGGTAGAGTGCTATGGCATCATCATAGCTTATAGCAACCTCAAACTCTTGGGCTCATGCAATCTTTCCTCTATCTCTTGAGTAGATGGGACTATAGGCACCCATAACACCTGGATAGTTTTTGCTATTTTCAGTAGAGATCAGGTCTCCCTCCTGTTCAGCCTGGTCTCAAACTCCTCAGCTCAAGCTATCCATCTGCTTTGGCCCCCCAAAGTGCTAAGATTACAGGCATGATCCACCAATGTGCCTGGCCGATTTTTCTTTTGATCTAATGATGTAAGACCCATATTAGTAGATTTTCTAATATTAAACAACTCTTGCATTCTTGTAACAAAAAGTATGTGTCTGCAATGTATTATTTTTAATATTATGTGGAATTAGATTTGCCAGCATTTTATTTAGATTTCACATCTAAACTCAAAAGTGAGAGTTTTTGTAGTTTTATTTTTGTACCCCATTTGGCAGGAATTGGTATCAGGGTTATGTGAGGCTTGAAAGCAGAAATTGAGATTTTTTTCAAATTATGTATTCTTCATATTGTATTAAGTTTTAAAACCATATTGATCTAAATTGTAAATTTGATTTCATTACACACCATGGGTTATTTTATACCAACACTTGCATAGTAACTATTTTATGTATCTTCTATTAAGGCAAAATTACTTAAACCTGTTATCTCCCTTCTACTTACCAGACTGTAGCAAGGGTAGTTTTCTTCTCTGAACTCTTGCTTATCTGAAATATCAGTCACACTCACTCTTCGTCATAGAAGAACAGCTTCGCTGTTTACTTTTTCTCAGTAAACTCTATGCCAATCTCTTCTATTGTTTAGGATTGAAAAGAAATGCAAAATGATTCTATGATTTTATCTGCATACAGATAGAAACAGCTTTTTCTGCTTAAATGTATTCTAAATTTTGTTCTTTGTATTTGATGTTTTAGAACATGTTTAATGAGTTCATTTTCATGGTGAAATGAAGCTTCCATTCTTTTCTCATACAACTACTATTTCCAATTTCTTTTATATTTCATATTCTTTCTGTTATGTTATATTTTTGTGGTATTGCCTGTTAACTGGGTCTCTTCTTGCTACTTCCAAGGTTCTCCTTGATGGGCTGGGTCCTCCGTGCTTCCTGCAGAAAGACCTTGTCCATATTGATTGATCCCAGATGAAATTTGTCAATGTTTACAGTATACTACATAAACAATTTTTCATTCTTAGTTTTTTTGTATCTCTCTAAATGTTGTATCCTGATGAGAATCTGAAAAGAACAGGTGATAGGATTTTTTTTGTTAGAATTATAGTTCAAACATAATAGTCAAAACTCCTACCTGGGTTCATGTGTTTTCTTAAATTTCTGACATATGCCTGGTGAATACAAAATGTTTAAATCAAGGAGCGAATGAGGATGGAGGGGTGGCATTCTTACTCAAATTTGGTTTTGGAGGACACACTTTGAAACCAACAGTCATTCCACAGCCATTCTACAAATCACATTTAAGGAGTGTTGAAAATTTATGAAGTTGTCATTTTCTTTCTAAAGACACAGGTTCTTTCAAAGGAAAGGATGGGGAGATAGAGACACACTCATGGTTCCAAAGTGCACAAAAATGTAGACTAGTCATCCTGTTACATGATGACTACGATTATCAGATGACTGTCCTCTCTTAGTTTTCTACTCAGAACTTCCACTGGCTCCCAAATTTACTCAGCGTTAAAGCTGAAGGCTTTGCTGTGTTCTGAAGTGTGGACGCTTTGTTCCTCCCTGGCTTCGTTGTATTGTCCGCCCTGATCTGTCCAGTGTGTGCTCTGTTTGGCTTCACTGGTGTACCCTCTGCACTGGCAGGCTGGTCTCCCCGCCGCCTCCTTGCCCTGGCATGTGTCATTTCCTCTAGTTTGAACATTTCCCCCCACAAACAATATGCAACTTGCTTCTTCCTCCTGTCCCTGGGGAGCTTGATACCAAACTCACCCTCTCAGGAAGGCCACCCGATCTAAAATTTAATCCTCTCCTTCCATGAGTTACTTCTTTTTCTTGTCACTACATAAAATATTTTGCATTTCACTTATGTACCCTGTTAATCACAGGTATTTTTTATGACAATATAGGTTTCCTGAGGGCAGGACTTTTAGTGTGTTTTGCTCACTACTGCAACCCTGGTTCCCAGAATCAAAGCTTCCTATAGTAGGACCCAATGAATATATATTGAATGTATAAATAATCAGATTTTGTAGCAAAATTGTCAATAACAGTGGGTTTCTTAGTCAGTTTCCACTGCTATAATAGGATACCATAAAATGAAAAAATTATAAGGAAAACTTCATTGGGCTCGTGGTTCAGGAGGTTAGGAATTCTAAAACCACATGCCAGCCGAGGGCCGTCTCATGGTAGAATGGTAGGAGGCCGAGGAGAGAGGAAGCATGAGGGTCAAACTCATGTGTTTATACAAACCCTTTATCTGATAACAAACCTACCCCCTCAATAACAACACTGCTCCCTTCATGATGGGGCTATTTTTTTTTTCCCAAGACAGTGTCTCACTATGCTGCCCCTGATACAGTGCCATGGCATCACAGCTCACAGTAACCTCAAACTCTTGGGCTTAAGCGATTCTCTTCCTTCAGCCTCCCAAGTAGCTGGGACGATAGGTGCCTGCCACAGTGCCAAGCTATTTTTTTTTCTTGCAGGTCATTGTTGTTTAGCTGGCCCGGGCTGGGTTCGAACCTGCCACCCTCAGTGCATTTGGCCGGCGCAGTAACCACTGTGTTATGGGTGCCATGCCCGTGATGGGGGCTCTTTCCTCATGACTCGATCACTTCTCCTACCTACCTTGATCACTTCTCAACACCTACCTCCTAACACATTTGCATTGGAGATTACAATTCCAAACATGAATTTGGGGAACACATTCACAGCCAATGGCAACCACAATTAATTAGTTAGGAAATATGATTTTCAGTGTCCAAACTAGTGTTGCAATTTCCATCTGGAACTACCTTCGAGATAGGGATCTAGCACTGTGCATGGGGAAATGAGCAGGCTTGGGAATGGGACCTCTCTTAGGTAGCTTTTTGCTTTATAGAAGTGAGCAATACACTTGAGAAAGAACTACGGAAACCTTGGTGCTGATAAAATAGCTCTGATTCTTATAGAATGCAAAAGTCTATTATTCTTTGGCAGAGCTATTTCCAGCCAATACTGCATTTTCTTATTGATGTTATGTTTGTAGCTATGCTCCTAGAGCTAAGTTCAAAGCAGCAGCCCTACCAGGGTCCATTCTGATTGGCTGTTCAATATTTTGAATGACATCTCTGCTTAGGTATGAAGAAATAACTTCATTATTGAAATTAAAAAAAAAAAAACACTCTGTTGCTACAGGTTGGGATGTTTTAGGCTCTCATTTTTTTTAAAATTACTTTTAAAATCTTGATTTGTGATAAAGCAAAGTTTCTGAGAAATTCAACAATAATGTTAGAATAGGGCACCCTGTAATCTCTCATGCTTTCACCAGTGACTTCACATTTGTTCTTTTCCTTTGCCTGAAATGATCCTTTCTGTATTTGGCACAGTGGAGCTTTCTCAGCATTGAGGTCTCAGATCAAATGTTACCTTGCCAGAGAGGCCATCCTGGCCACACAGCCTGAAGTAGCTCGACATTCTCTGTCATCAGTCCTTTTCTGTACTCCACAATATGCCATTACCTAAAATTATTCTTTCGTGTATTTATGTGTTCATATGTTTGTCTGTCTGCTCCTTGACTAGAATACAAGCTTTATGACGGCATGACCTTGTCTATCTTTTTAAATACTGTAGGACCAGAACATAGAATGGTTCCTGGTCTATATTAGACATTCATCAATTATTTTGTTAATTGAATGAGGCAATGCCAATGTCCTGTATTATTTGGATATCTGAAATACTGAATTTGATACTAGCATTGAATCCCGGGTATTATAGATAATGAAAAGGGAAAACATAAAGAAGAGCAGGGCATGATCTAAACTCTAAAATGAAAAGCTACCTAGTCACCTAGTGTGTTATTTCATCATATGGAGCATCTGGCGGTTCTGCTCTTACTAGTTCTATTTTCATTCTGTCAACAAGCTGCTGCTGCACCCTTTGGAAGTGAAGAATTTATGCACCAAGGCAAAAGAATTACTTTTGATATTTTTTTTCTCTTGTAAAGCACTCAAAAATACAATTCTAAAAGATAAAATGTTTAGGGGAGAAAGGTGGGGAAATTGTATGATTTAAAACCAGCAACTTACATAAGGATTGAATCTGGCCCTTCACATTAAAGTGGTAGTTGAATTTTAGAAAATGGAAATAATGATGCTTAGCTGAGCTGTAGGTGTACTTTCAATGGCATCCTATTGTGTGATTTGAATAGAAAATGCAATTTAAATTCTTATTTACATTAGCACTAATCTCTAACATCACCTGAAAATTTTATGTTTAGAGGTAGGTGATATATTCAGTACTTCTATGGCAAAACTAAACTCTGCATCATTCATTCATTCCATAAATATTTTTCAAGCATAAAGTATGTGTTCGACCCTGTGCTAGGTTCTGGAAGGTCAACACAGAAAACAAAACAGTGTCTGCCCTCAAAAATTTAACACCTATTATGTAAAAGTCAGTCTGTGCGGCACTGGCAATGTGTAGTCCTCACATTATGGGAAACTGTGGGGAAATGTAGCTCAGTGTTATCAAAATGTCATAAGCTATGTGACTACCACGTGACAGGAACCCGGTAGACATTCAAGTAAGATCGTTAAAAACTTGCATGTGTGTGTGCAAATGCGTGCAAGTGGGGGTTATTTGTGTAGGTGGTGTGTGCATTGGCTGACAATGTAGATGGTGAGGGAAGGATGTGCAGACAAATACTACAAAGGCCAGGTGTGCAATACGGTCTGTGCATCTATAAGTGTTTCAGATATTCAGAAGAAGAAAATCAGGAATGGTAGTGAAATCACTCATCTGCTTCATTGGTAAAAGCCTTCCACAATTTGAAATACCTCTAGAAGAACTAAGAAGAAATAAACAGAAAGAAAGAGAAGGGAGCTGTGTCATTGTGGATCAGATGATAAAGATTTTATTTTATTTTATTTATTTTTTTGATACAGAGTCTCACTGTGTCCCCCTGAGTAGAGTGGCATCATAGCTCACAGCAACCTCAAACTCGTGAGCTGAAGCGATTCTCTTGCCTCAGCCTCCAGTATCTGGGACTACAGGTACCCACCACAACACCTGGCTATTTTTTTGTTATTGTTGTCATTGTTGTTTTAGCAAGCCCTGGCCAAGTTTGAACCCACCAGCCCCAGTGCAACCCACCAGTGCACGCGGCTGGCGCCCTAACCACTGAGCTATGGATGCCAAGCCTAGATGATCAAAATTTGATGGGGGGCTGGGCTAAACGATCTTTAAGGTCTTTCACCATCTGGAATTTCACTGAGGTTTTTTTTTTTTTTGCAGTTTTTGGCCAGGGCCAGGTTTGAACCTACCGCCTCTGGTATAATAGGCCAGCGCCCCACTCCTTTGAGCCACAGGTGCTGCCCTCACTGATTTTCTTTATGACCATAAAGAGAAGGTAGACCCAGATCAAGTAAGGAAGGTAAAGAATATTTTTCTTCTAGACAGTAGTCCCCTAGACCCTTGCAATCAACACCACTGTGTGCTGTGACTCTGCCTATTAGCTGCCTTCCCTGAAAACTCAAATGAAGAAAGATTTAAAAGGACAACCAGAGGCTAATTTCCTTAGCATCTTCTCTTAGGCAAATAGCCAGATGCTCCCTCCGTGGGGGGAAAACAAGCTGCCACAGTCCTCACAGAAATGTAAAGGAAACAAAACACCTGCAGAAGCAGGTAAGGATTAAACTGCTCCTGGACAGAGACCCCACGGCTTGACCAGGCTCTCACTCTGGCCACCTCAGGTCTGTGCATTTGTGTAACATGCATGTGACACCCTGAGAAAACAGAGATTGAGAAACAAATGTCAAGGTCGGTCCAGGGAATGCATTTGTTAGCACAGCTTTGTTGCCCTACTCCACAGAGGACAAGATAAAACTACATTGCACGGAAGCCCTGCTTAGAGTTTAAAGCACATTAAAAATATTGAAATGTCTTGTTTGATCAGTTTTTACACTCCCAGACTCATGCAAAATAAAGAAAAGGGTAAGAATTCCCAGAAGATTGTTTTTATTTTTTGATCATAAGTAAGATAGATTCTGGGGCAGGGAGAGAGGGAGAGTCATGCATGATGGGCTGTATGCAGGAGAGAGAGAGAGAGAGAGACGGGGCTGGGGGAGAAAGAGAAATCAGAACCTGCTTGAAGAAGTCAGTGCTGATCAGATCTATAAAGACAGCCAGGACCCTAATGATAAAACCAGCCCAGCTCCCCAGTGGGAAGACCATCTGAGAGAGCATTCCAGGCAGAGGAACACAGTGTGGGTCATAAAGCAGGAATTTGCTTGGCAGCTATGAGCACAGGATAAAAGGCTGTGTGGATCTGGTGGGTGAAGGGTGAGGCCTGGAGGAGATGGCTTAGAGGAGCCAGATCAGGCCAGGCCTTTTAATCCAGGTTGAAGAATATTTTTGTAAATACCCAGGAAGCCATTGAGGGTTTTTACACTGGGGACTGGGGTGATCTGATTACCCTTCTTTAAAGATGGCTCTGGCTTATGATGACACACTTTGCAATATTTTCCATTTGTGGTTGTGCCTTTGAACATCCAGGCTGTAATCCAAGCCAGCAGACAGAAAATAGTGACATGATTAGAAAAAGGCTCTCTTTATAGTGGCCATTCTGGGCCAATCTGCAGCCTTTATGTGCACATTATCATTCCCCCTGAGCCATAATGAGCCCAAAATTGGAGGCAACATTCCACCTGAGTCATCATCCAAACCACTTTAGAAGCCATCGTCTAGATGGGCCTCTAGAGGCTCCTTCAATTACTCATAAGAACCAACTTTTCTCAGCTTATGAGCAATACCAAAATCGTGGATATGGATGTTCATATGAACACTATTTTGTGTAACACTGTTTTCATTAATAGGCACCCAAACTCTCACCAACCATTAAACATAGCAAATTGGGCAGCGATGCACACACAGTTCTGTACTCAGCGAGAGCGTTCTTTTCTTTTTACTTTTTTCACTTAATTGTGTCCTAATCCTTTCATGTCTTGGCAAAAGGCAAAACATCAGTATTTTGCCAGAATGGTGTTATTCCAAGCCGAAAAAAGGAGGACCGTAAAGGTCCAAATAAGTCATGGGGGAAATAAGAGATTTTCTTTTTAACTAAAGTGCCGTAATATCAAACCTAATTCACGTTATAAATGTTTTCAGTTCTGCCCCTCCAAAGCCCTTAGTTGGACAATAGTCTTTCTCCTCAATTTTCTCAGCCTTGAAGGAATGTTTGATCTTACCAGAGAAGTTTCTGGGCTTTTTTAGTGGAGAAATGGAGAACAAACATAAGAAGAAACATAGTAAAGGGCGAGGTTAGGGGGTTAGCAACCCGTGGATTAAATCGGCCTAAAGAGGGGAGAGCTGGGAGAACAGAGAATAAAGAGTTTTTAGAGTGAAGGAGCAAATTGGGGAGAATGAGGTGAAGAACGAGAAGACCTGGTAGAAGACAGAGAGTGACAATGTTGGGAAGGAGAAGAGGTTTTAGAGAAATGTGCTAGAAGGAATGGAGTTGATCAAAATTCTCTCTTTCTGTTTTTCTTACGACATAATTTGATACAAATGTTTATTGCTTGGGTGATCCCAAAGGGTGAAAATAGAAATAATTTCCTTTGTACTCATTTAGAAGAAAAAAAGCAAAAGAAAATAAAGAAAAGGAGACATGTGCAGGGAAAATAAAATAAAGCAGGAAACAGTCACATGGATGGTTAAAAATTTTGTCCGTTATCATTTCAAAGTCTCTTTTACTGTATAATATCATTCTTATTCTAAAACCTGAGAGAAGTCGTTTTCTGTCTTGGTGATCCTGAGTAGTTCTCTGTGTGAGTACGGAAGCAAGAGGCCACAGGTTAGCATGGAAACGGAAGGGGCTCTGGTTGACAGCACCCACAACCTGATGGGATTTCTCATCCATAAACCCCTTTCTCTTCTTTTCTCGTTCATTTATTAAACGGTACTTTATGTTGCACATTCTGTGTGCATTCCATGTCCAATGCCTCTAGATACAATGATACTCATTCTCATTGTGAACAAATGCACAATCTCCTCCCATTTTTCCAAAACTGCTTTTGAAAGTATATGAGAATAATTTTAATTACTCTATAAGAACTTGCCAAGAATCCTTATAAACATTTAAATCCTGTATTGATTTTCTTGACCCTTCCATCTTTCTCTGTCACATACAAACCATACAGTCACAACACACACACACACACACACACACGTTTCTCCCCTTACTCCACATTTAAATTAAGATAACAAAGCTTTGCTGCTGAAAATATTTAAAGTCACACAAAAAGATTCTGATCCTATCTTGGCCAATGAACAGCTCTGTCAAGAGAAAATTCATAATAAATACAGGTTTCCTCAGTAGCAACAATAAATAATTCTTTTACAATTTTGGAATCCTAGAAAATCTATGCAATAATTGTGTGTGTGTGTATCTATATCTGATAAAGATATACATGAGCCTCTTCTCACATATATATTTATATACAGGCAAGATATATATATCTGTGAGAAGAGGCTCACGTATGTCTTTATCAGGTACCTTAAATATTTGTAGGATTGAAAGATTGTGACACGGTATGTTACGTTATTAAAAAAGAAGACAGTATTTTCAGTTGAATAACTATGATTACAAGCATCTAATGAGGTTTTACGAGACTAGAAAGGATGAACTAACTTTGGTCTAAGCATGTAGGTGCTGTGTTAATAGATGGTGAATTAAATGCTTGAACAAACAAATCTAATTATGTGGCAGGTTGACCAGAAATGAAAGTCAGTCATCAGGCTTGGGGTGATAATCACCAAGGAAAGATTACCTTTTAGTGTTTGGAGAATGGAAACCCATTCACGTGCCAAAAGAAATTCTAAATCAATTCTTCAGTTTCCTGCTTAAATGTAAAGTAGTCAAAACATACTTTGATTAAGGACTTAATATTGTGAAGCAGGATTCTTGAAGAAGACAAACTTAATTGTATCAGAGCTACCCTGCTAAATAATAATTTTCATTTATAGCCTACTAAGGACAAAGAAAGAAGCCTACTTTGCTCAAAGGAGCAAAGATGAATAAAAAGTGTTTTTAATTATTAAAAGAATTATATAAAGTGCAGGAAACATATTCTCAGTCACATCCTTGGTCAATGACATTATTTAAATTTTTGTCTTTGATAAAGTAATAATAAGGGAAAGAGAGGGACTCAGAAGTTACTAATAATAAAAATAATAGTATACTCCCTTCAGTGGCTCTATTTCCCCTAAAACGTGTGAGTAATTTTAAATTCTGAGTGGGAGCTAGCTGTCTATGGGTGACTGCAAAATAATAAGTAGAGGTTCAACAAAAGGTTATTTTTATAATTACTTTATCAATTGAATAGGAATGAATTGCAAATAGTTCAGCATATGCTCCAAACGTAATAGAACAAATTAACCGACTGAGAATTAGTGGCTAGAAGAAATTCAGTTTACAAATTACTCATTTAGTCTAATTAGTAAACAAATTTACAAATTAGTCATTTAGTAAATTGATCATTTACTAAAAAATTTGAAATGAGAGATATTCAATTTTTTAAGTAGACAAGCTATTTTTTTATCGCAATATATTATAGTAGAGGCAAGATTTGAAATTTTCTTTAAAATTCTAGAAATAAGTTTCTAGACATCTATTGCAGTATTTTCAGTATAATTATATTTGGCAACTGGGGTTAATATGGTGCTTTTTAAATATCTTAGTTTCAAAAAGACAAAAAACTTTTATCATATCTTATACCACGAGTGATTAGGGATTAAAAGAGAACAGTTAATTTACATGAGCAGAAATGGAAAAGGAGAAAAATCTATCACAAATATTTTTTTATTTTTTTTATTTTTTGGCTGAGGCCGGGTTTGAACCCACCACCTCCGGTATATGGGGCTGGTGCCCCACTCCTTTGAGCCACAGGCGCCACCCCCACAGATATTTCTAATAGAAACAATAAGTTATGTTTAGAAACTCAAAATGTTATGTTATGTGTAGAAACTCAGTAGTTCACATTGACCACCCTGTGCTAAAAGTACACAACCCCAGGTGTACAGCTAATATCAGTGCTGCATAAGGAAGACAGAGCAGTAAAGTAAATGTGCAAACTTTTTATGGAGGAAGGACAAATTTTTATTAGTTTATGTGTAGCCAAAAAGAGTGTTAAAATATAAACTTCACCTGTCAAGAGACAGTGCTTGAGCAAGAACCTGCAACTAAAATAACAAGAGTGAGAGATTATGTAATCGGCCTTTGAAAAAGCATAAAATGTAATTTGCAATGCAAAAATCTGAGATGGAATGAAAAAAGAACTACAGCAAAAGTAATCCTTTCAAAACCTGCCCTTTTCTGCTTCCAATATAACACCAAGAACATTTCATTTTCAAGGGAACCCCCCCTCCCATAGATGCCTTCACAGCAGATGG
Source organism: Perodicticus potto (assembly GCA_963574655.1). Taxonomy (NCBI): domain Eukaryota; kingdom Metazoa; phylum Chordata; class Mammalia; order Primates; family Lorisidae; genus Perodicticus; species Perodicticus potto. The sequence continues at coordinate 31,042 of CAUYRH010016985.1, read as the reverse complement.
TGGCAACCCCCTTTGACAGCACTTGGAGTGAGTGACACTGGCACATCGTGTGAAGGCTGCTTCTCTCCAGAATAGTCAACTTCTATCAGGGAAGGCTGCATGCTGAAAAGTACCCTGGTTAGGCAACTCAGACTTTGACACTTTCAAACATACATAGTCTTTTAAAGTCAAATAATTGTGTTCCCTTCTTAATTGCAGAGTTCTCAATTCTATAGAATTTTGGAGTTGATATCTAGAGCAAACTTCCTGAAAAGAGACACAATGTGGTTATAAATGAATTCATCAGATAATCTATCCCCCCTCCTTTTTTTTCTTCCCTCTATCCTCAACACCGTTTCTTCACTCTCCTCCCCAGGCCTTTCTGCAAAGTAAGTCTCACAATTTTATGTCTGTGCGTGTTGCTGTTTTACTTAAAATGGCATTGGCAGGAGACTGTTATTCTAAGTGAATTATCTCAAGATTGGAAAAACAAATACCACATGTACTTTCTAATAATTTGAAATTAATTGATGGGCACATGTGGACACAGAAAGAAGTAAAAATAGTTGGATATCAGGAAGGGGGGGGTGACGGAGGTTAAGAAAGGGGTTAAAAATTCCTATAATGAACAATATTCAGGTGATGGGCACACTTATGGCTAAGACCAAAGCATTATAAAGCTATCCATGTAACAAAAACAGTACCTTCTTAATATTTTAAAATACACACACAAAAAGACTTTTATATGTCATTGGCAGAATGGAATCAGTTGCTAAAAGAAACTTTGAAGTTTTCTAGGAGAAATAAAATGTATTAACATAAACAGTTAAGCGAAAAATATAAAATTATTCTAAAACTATGACATAATAGCATAAGCACATAACATTTAGGACTTAGATTCAAGTTGATGTTATATAAAACAAGGAATATTTTTCCTGAAAATGGTTCAAAATGAATTTTTACAAAATTGTATATACATCTTATTTAAACCTAAACCATGTCTTGTATGAATATGAAAGTAAGTTATTTAGTATATAAAAAGCTAGTATTTTCTGGAGAGTCAAGACTAAGTCTAGACTTAGTGTGCAGGTACTAAGAACTTCATTTCCTTTTTTATAATGTAGACATTTAAAATATTTTCATAAAAAATTAAATGGGAGGTTAAGTGGTGGATTTATTAATCCTATATCATCTATGAGAAAATAATTCGCTTTCTTGTGTGAACAACCTCTTTTAGCTTTTCAAGGGTTTGGGGGTGTCAGATGTGGCATTTGAGAGTTGTCACGTTTATTTTGGCTACAAGAACACGGTGTTTAGAACAAGCTTTCTTTGTTGAAGTTGCTTGAATTTCTCACACTGGCATTTCACACATCCTGCTCTGTGCTATTCAAATTTGCAAGGTAATTGCTCGGTGTGGAACAATTAACTGTATTGTCACTTTTCTGATTCTCATCTAACTGCTGTAAATTGTAATCTTTCAATCATTATTCTTCCTTCCAAATAATTAGCTATGTTTGTCTTGCCTCCAAAAGGATTGCTCATAGCTCTTTTGCTTTTTATTTAGTCTTTTTCTTTATATACGTTTAATAAAAGTCTACGTACTATACTTTAGCTTCAAACTTTCCTAACTTCTGATGCTCCCTGAAGCTTATGAGCAATTTCCATTTCCAGAAATAGCCAAGCATCCTTCAGAAATGTCGTTAAAGCCTCTTTTAATATAGAGTGTGTTTATTTAAATTCAGCACCGATAGCTGAACTTGGTGGTAGTTTCTGCTCATAGCCAAAGGTTGACTAGGCTATGGAGAGTAATTCTAAGAGTGAAGGAGGTTGTTCTCTTTCTACGGAGGGAAGTACTAGCAAATATACTTTTCACCTTCCGGGAATAAGGGTCTTCTTGGTCTTGTCATCATTTCTCATTATGGGGCCGTTAGAGTTGTTAAATTCTAATACATTGTTAAGGTTCCATAGAAAACAAAATATCAATGCCCCATGTCTTCTTGGTGGAGAGGAAGAAAACTACAGAGTCATATCTGTTAACACCTGAGAGGATAAACAACATAGCCAGAAAAAAAGCATAATCCATGCAGGAAGATTAGAAGGAAAGTTTCTTTTTCTATTATTGTACCACATGCAAATAATTTGCTTCATTTTTAAAGAATAGAGACATTAACCAGCTAAATTTGCAGAAAGAAGTGAAACCTGGATATGCAGTATAAATAATGTTTTTGAATGCACATAACACAATTGCTTCAAAAATTTTGAAGAAGAAAAGAAATTTCCATATAGTAGTGATTAAAGACTTGGATGCTTTATGACCTAATAATGAAAGGATTGTTTTACCATTTATAACTAAAGAGAAGAAAGAAATGCTTTTCATTTTTTTCCTCTCCTTTTACCATACTTAAAATAATACTGATATGGTTGTATGCTTTTATTTAAATATCTTATCAGGGCTCCAGCTTCCTGACAGCTCTGTTGGCAAAGCTGCCTGCCTTCAGCAACCAGGAATGCTCTTCTTCTCTGTCCCCTGACTCATTTGCATGCTCTCTCCAGTGTCCCCAGCAACAGGTGTCTCATTAGCACCTGAGCGATGCCAGCTTCTGAGGAAGGCTGTGAACTGATTAAACACATGCTCCATTTTTACCTCTTTATGAGTCATTACTTAAAGGTTTTATCACCAGATTGCCACACTTAATTACGTGGAGCCATAATTAAATATGAGCATTCTTAGGTCTGCTTTTTAAAATAGGAGTTTAAACTTCAGGGACATGTTTTGCTGTTTGCTAATTTAAAGCTATCTTTAAAAGAGCTGTGGGAGGTGCTTTTTTGAAGGGGGAGGGTTTTTATTCTTCCATACACCGGGTTTTAAAATTTCTTCTTAATTTCGAAAAAAAATCCTACACAGCATTTAAAGGCTTAGAGAAATGCCAGAAATAGGAGCAATTAAATTAGAGCATGCAACGTTTGTTTTTATAGAATGCAGGGAATCAGGGTATTGCTTGCCTTATAAATTACAATTCAACTAAGAAACTAGGAATCTCAGGCAAAGTCAGACAACTATCTGATTCTCTATTTTCTTGGTGTTTTAAAGACATCTGTTAATTGGAGGGCATCATTAAACAAAATTATCCATGTTATTAAGAAAATTATAAACGATGAGATTTTTCTTTTTCTCCTGATATATTTATATTATCTGTTTTGGACAAAATTACTTGGTTAAAACAATTTCACGCTTTGTTTATTTGCTATAATCTCCTTTAAACTGTCCTATGCTTATTACCCAGCACTGAGCTACAGCCACTTTCTGTTCACCACACTTGTTCATTCATGGGGGAACCACGAGGTTTGCTTTTATTGTCAATGCTTGTCTGTGGCCTCTGTAGGTCACACCTATAAGATCACAAATCTTTCAATATTCTCCAAATTCTGTTTTCCGTAAACAATTTTGTTACTCTTCAAAACCATGAACCTTAGGTCCCTTCCTCATCTAACCCCTCTTCCCTATCCCAGAAAGATGGGAGGGGAGGGAATAGCCACCTCTCTCATTTCTTCCAACCTAACATGCCAGATTGTTTAAACTATACAATTTATACAAATGTCCTTACCAGACATTTAAGATAATCACATTAGGAAGTTGTAAAAAAGGAGAGCAGGCATTTGCCTTTGAATAAGAAGGCACCTAAAATCTGAAGATGAAGAGCTTCTTGCTTTCTAATTATCACAGCCACCTTTTGAACACCCCATTCTTCAAGACTTGATCTTCCTCTGTGGGAATCCTTCTCTTACCTTAGGAAAAGATCTCACTCTGGATCTGTGGAGAGCTGGCTGCAAGGTGGCAGGGCCTGCACAGCCTGGGGAACATTCAGGGAATGAACCCCCAACTGCTTCTCCTCTTTTCCCAAATCAACCATATTCCTTTCTTCATGCTCTCCCTGCCAGAAGTCATGTAGCTCTTTCTTTGTCTAGTTAATTTTTAAGAACTATGCAGAGACCCTTGTGATCTTTCCCTTCTTACTTCTTATCCTATGTTAACGAAGTTTAGTAGAAACCATTAACAGGATGATTTGTCTTTATTAAAGTCATTTACATTTTCCAATCATACTGTAAGACTGAGGATATATGTTTTATCTATGCTACTTCCCCATAGACAACCCTGTACAGATACTATAAAATAAAGCTGATTTTGTACTTTGGTGCTGGCTGCAGCCATTAGCTCAGTCAGACCTCCTGATCTCATCTTTCATCTCTGTGTCTTCTCTTGTGCTGTATTTTTCTCAATCCTCACCGATTCCACTCTGGTTTGCTCCCATTCCCCAGGCTGGCTGGCTGTATGAATCTCTCCAGGATCATTCAGGTGCAAGAAGCATCCTGGGAAACAAGCTAGATAGAGTTAATGCTTCTGCTTATCCTTGTAAAAGATATGAGGAGATTCTGTGGAGTAATGATGGGAGACAGGGCGTGACACATACTTAAGGGCTCAGAGGACTCTGTTCTTCTGGTTACTTAACTTCTTAACTACAACAATTTGGAGACCTTTGCAGACGTAAAATAAAAAAAAAATGAAATCAAATACAAGGGCTCTCAACCATAATTGGATTCAGAAAAAAAATGGAGAAAGAAGAAGGAAAACAGAAAAAGAAGGAAAGAAATCCAATGGCATTCACCCATGAAAAGTTCAGGAGTAGTTCCTGCTTCAGCCATAACCTGATAGAAAGGCGGAAATAGTATCATCAGGACCTCTAGTCTTTCCTCTATTTCTAAATTCCCTTTGAAATAGGTTGATCTGGACTTGGTAAAATGCAAGTGGAGAGGGGTTTACAAAGAAAAATTATAGCAGATGGAGATAGGCAAGGAAGGCTTTATTCGAGACTCTTGCTGTTGAGTAGAAAGATTATACTCGATTTTTCTGAAACAAAAGAGAGGAAGTTTTTGAAATGGTGTGATGAGCTAATGGAAATGCACTGAAGAATGTTAGTGGTTAATGGGAAGGCTGGTCAATGTGATTGGGCCATCTATGCTGCTAATTGGCTAATTGACGCCTACATAGATTAGGAACCTATCTTTTCAGAAAGGAGTACATTTCAAAAGGAGGATTCACAGGTCCTTAAGAAAGACAAGCTTAAGTTGTGAAACTGTCAAGAGCTATCAGAAGGTTTACAACTCAAAGGCTCAGAGGAAGAGTATACAATCAAAAGTTTTTAAGAAAAGGGCGGTCTCTTGTCTACAGTCAGAAAGAAGACTGTCAAGGTAAGAGAAACGTAAAAACTGTTTATTCGTCAGGGAAGATATCTAAATGAAAATCCAAGACCTTGGAAGAACTTGCCTTGAGAATATAAGCAGCTAGCAATTAACCAATAATCATTCTTTCCATAGTCTAAATCCATATTGCAGAAATAACAATTGCCCCAAGAGCAAGACTCTGGCTATGCTATTAGAAACAATGCCTTCCCACTATTAGCTGGTTGTATTTGGTTCTTCCCTATTTCACTTTGCACCTAACAATGTCAACCTGCTGAGTCAGGTGTGAGTAATATGGATTTGCTCTTCAATATGTAGGTAAAGGAAATATCTCCTTAAAAAGCAAACAAAATTGAATAAAATTAATTTAGTCTGGGTACCATCTTTAGGAAAGTCAAGATATTTTGGAAAGAGTATTTGGTTTTTTATGCACTGTGGCTGCTTTTGCTGGTACTGTCTTATCATCATTATCCATTAAAATCACTTAGCTTCTTTTTCTTGTCTTTATTTATTTATTGTTTTTCTGTGCCAACTTTGGACACAAAGGTTTTGATCCAGGCATCAAAGTTGAAGTACTAAACATTCATCCTCCTGGGGTCCACTTCTCAGATAGTACATACCCTTCCACCATATAAGGGAACCCCTTTCCCTCAGGGTGCTACTTTTCCCATCTTCAGGAAATCATCTTTATGTTGAATCACTTCTCTCTTCTGAGCAGAATCTTCATTCATGATCTTAAAAATATGTAGTAGCCTAATTCCTAAAAGAGATGCTGATGAGTGTAACTTAAGGAGTTGGCTACCTTTCCAGCTAGGGAAGAGAAAGAGAAAAATTATTATTTTTCATTTCATTAAGGTTCTAACAATGAGAACAGAATAGAAATTAGTACTTTCATAAATTATCCTGCTACATAATTTTTAATGACTTCCATCTCTTTTACTTAGGAAATGGCTCTTGTTTCAAACTATTTATTTATTTATTTATTTATTTATTTATTTATTTATTTATTATTTCTTCTTTTTTTTTTTTTGAGACAGAGTCTCAAGCTGTCGCCCTGGATAGAGTGCTGTGGCATCATCATAGCTCAGAGCAACCTCCAATTCTTGGGCTCAAGAGATCCTTTTGCCCCAGTTTTTTCTATTTTTAGTAGAGGTGAGGTCTTGCTTTTGCTCAGGCTGGTCTCAAGCTCACAAGCTCAAGCAATTCACCCACCTTGGCCTCCTACAGTCCTAGGATTACAGGCATGAGCCACCGCACCTGACCTCAAATAATTTATTTTGATTTGTATTTTCCCTCTCAAAGAAGTGGGTGGGATGTGATGAGGTAGAAAGGAATTTCTCTCACCATTTAGAGGAATGTGATTACATACTTTTATATTTAGGTAGGATCATTCCCCTGAAGAATTTGAACTCCTTCTTTTGAATTTAATTTTTGTCATGTAGACTAATTGCCTTGGCAAAAGAAAAAAGACAGAGGTTAATCTGATGGAGTTCTAAGACTATCTAATTCCTTTTGGAGACACTCATTTTCAGGCCTTGGAAAGAAGTACAAGGCAGGGGTGGTGCCTATGGCTCAAAGGAGTAGGGTGCCAGCCCCATTTGCCGGAGGTGGCAGGTTCAAACCCAGCTGCGGCCAAAAACTGCAAAAAAAAAAAAAAAAAAAAAAAAAAGAAGTATAAAGAGAATGTGTGAACAAGTAGGGATTAGATGAACTGTGAAGGCAAGACATTGGGAAAGGAAATTATATTATTAATAAGGAACCGTTCCACGTGATTTGAAAAAAAAGTAAATGAATCAAAAGTAGGTTAATGGTAAGCAAGATGGACTAATGACCAGACAGCAGGTGAAGCTAATGAATTAGCACAATTAGGTTTTGTGTGTTTAAAAAGGGATTTTTATACGACTTGGAATAGATTGGGCTAGAATATGTCCTTTTTAACTGTGTTTGTAAACATCAGCTATACATGCATTGTGGTTGTGTAATAATTCAATGGGCCATAATTTTTCCCAAACCATAATTCATACCCAATAAACGTTTATGGAATAAAAAGTATATTTTGATTCACCACTGATATTTAATCTTTTTAAATAGATTGTAAAAATGCTGTATCTCATCTTTTAGGGTATCATTATTATACTTTAAATTAAAGCAGAAATAGCAGACTTTGAAGTCTCAGAAAATATATAGGAAATACACACTTTATAGCATATATTAATAATGTATTTACAGATTTTTTATTATTCATGGTATCCTTGAGATAAATGCCTGGGATATCCAACTCCCTATTGTTGGCTGCCAACAATTGTCCTCTTCCTGCCCATATCTGGAGAGTTTTTTGAGGAAATTCTTTGAAGAAATGGTACAGGGATTCAAATCCTCACATTTATTTATTAAGAATTTATATAGGGGCGGTGCCTGTGGCTCAAAAGAGTAGGGTGCTGGCCTCATATGCCGAGGATGGCGGGTTCAAACCTAGCCCCTGCCAAAAACTGCAAAAAAAAAAAAAAAAAAGAAGAAGAATTTACATAAAAGAGGCATTCTTAGGAATGCCTTATGCTTAAACTTGCTTATGCTTAGTTTAAATATGAATATCATGAAACATTTCATACCTCAGAGAGGAGTTGATTTGTCCCTGTTAAATTAAATTAAAACCTGAATATACCTCCATAATTGAGTCCTTCCATGGAAAACTATAATCTTGCTTGATACCTAGACTAACTGAAACTTAATTTATTTTCTAACTTGTGACAAGTGCCTGAGTCTTAGTCAATCACAACCTCTGAGCTTCAGCTAGTTACAGGTGGTCAACTGATTCAAGTAAGGAAAAACCCTGAGCTGTAACCAATGAAGCTGTCTGTGTGTCACTTCTGTAAAATTCCATCTGACCACATTACAGCTGTGAAGCTCCTAGAACCTATCCTGATAGTGGGGGTTATCTGATTCTAGACTCATGAAGTAAAAACCAATGAAGGTCTTTAAACCAAATTTGTTGTAACATTTTTTTTTTTTCCAGATAGTCCTAATAATGCAGAGACTTGTGGGAACCAATTCTGGTCTCTGAACTTGTTTTCTTATTCCAAAGACTTTTAGTTTAATGTTTAAGGGAGCATCTTTACTTTTCCTGCTTTGCAGAAATTTTTTTTCCCAGAAATTTCTGTATTTTGTGATTCTTGGTTGCATATATACCTGTGTCGGGGGCCTGCCTCGAGAGCAGGGTCCTCTAAGACCTGTGGAAACTGGCAGCGACCGATTGAAGAAATACGGAGTTAGAAATGTTGGTAAAGAAAGAGACACAGAGTGGAATTAAAGACGGGAGCTCAGGGGTCCATTCCCCATTCGTGGGCTTCTGGCAATGGCCCAGAGTGTTTGCTTCACTCTGATTTTATTGAAGTCTATTTGCCCAGAGGGTAAGATGAGGGACGGAACAAAGATGCCAGCAGTTTCTCTGATTGAGCATATCAGCTCCTATTATTATTATTAACCTTAAGTGTAGGCTTGAGAAATCTGAAATCTGAGCCTCATATTGGGAGAGCCTACCGCTTGAGATCACACACAGATTTCTAGGGAGGTGTTAAACTCTGCTAGTTCTTTGTAGAGTAAAATGCCTCCAGCATTAATCTCTTCTGGGTGGGAGGGAGGCATTTTCCTTCCATCACCACCACAGAGAATCTTCCTCTGCTATAAGGGATATAAGCCCTTTTGTCCATATTTCAGGGCTCCAGCTACTCCCTTGATCTCTGCCCCAGCCAAATGCAAATCTCCACAATGGGTATCTGCTTTGGCCCTTTAATGGGCAGGAAATGCCCTAGAAGATGTAACTTTTTCTGGGACTTGCCCATAATCTCTTCTATGGCCATTATTTTCTTCAGAGTGCTCACAGACCCAGCAGGGTGTTTGTAAACTGTATCCCCAACAGGCTAGATTCTCAAAAGAAGCTTGCTAGCAATGGCTAGCTTAACTGTAAACGATGTGACTTCTGACTCACTCAGCTTACTTTTTAATTTTCCTCTTTTTCTGGGGGTGCTTCCCTTGTCAAGAATGGGGTCTTTGGTCCCCATTCTCCCAGCATATCTCTATATGAAAAAATATCCCAGTGGATATTTAGTTTCCGTGATTGTAATTTTAAACACTACTGGAAATAAGTTATACTTTTAAATGGGTTGGTAGAGGGTGTCAAATATATGACATTGATATAGAATTAATATCTTTAGTGGAAAAAAAGAAAAGGAGCGTTACAACTTTCTCACCCGTGAAGGATTTAAAGGATGTATAAAGCATCTATCATGTGCAGTACCACAGGTATCTTTTTGCCCTGTTCGTTTTTTTAATGCTATTAAAGGAAACAAAGACAAGTCATGCCAGAATTGTGGTTTTTTGACAGGCTTACAATTTGGAGCAGAGATGGGAAAACAAAAATATAAACACAATGAGGTTTAATAACTAAGTAGCTGTTACTGGATTGATTCTTCCGTAGGTAATAGTTATAATCAGACAAGTACTGAAATAAACAAACAAACAAAACTTGAATGTGCCAGAGCATAGACAAATGCAGGCAGATTAAGTGGAGGGCGTGTATGCAGAGCAAGAGGATGGCCCTAGTGAGATCCTGGCTTTTATGTTTTACGCCATTGTTTCTAGGGCACATAAATACACTACAGAAAACACACTTTGTTTTGGAACACCTTATCGTATATTCCTAAAAGCATGAAAAGGCAAAGACCAAGATTAAGACCTAATCGCACTAACCCTCCTTAGTATTATTTTGGAAAGATCTTAATCTTGCAGACTCCCTGAAAGACCTCAAGATTTCATAAGTATTGGTAGATCACGGTTTGGTATCCATTGACCCAGAGAAAAATCTTGTGCTTGTGCATCAGGTGATATGTAAAGAATTATTTTGGGTGCGTTATTTGCAGTAGGGAAAATGTGAAAAATAAAATGTTCAACAATATGGAGATAGATAAATAAATTTTGGCATATTTCAAATTAGAAATTTATATTGCATGCAAATAAAATACATCCATTGTAGCTCTCTGTGTCAGCAGAAACAATTTAGAAGTTCAAAATGAAAAAAGTAAGTTACAAAAGGATGTCAATAATATGATGCCTTTTATGTAAAATTTTGAGTTCAGACCAACCAATACTACGTATAGTGTTTATTTAGGGATACGTGTGTGTGTGTGTGTGTGTGTGTGTAAGAATACATACCAAATTAGGTTTATCAGTTTGGAAAAGAAGAAATAATCAGAGGAGAAAAATATAAAGAATAATTTAAGTTTGCATATAAAAATATCATTTTGTATTAAAAATTTCAAATGAGGAAAAAACCCTGTGAATTTTCCAGTGGAAGCTATATATTTATTTCTAGCCAAAGTTTAAGAAAGCTGCTTCATAATTGTATAGACATCTGTGCTGCATCAGGCAAATGAATATCTGCTATATTCACTTACAATGTTAGAGCACCATTTTTCAATAGATACATCATTATACCAAAAAATTAATCCCAAAGTATTTTCCAAAACTCATTTAAATTTTGGTTCTGATATAATAAGCTTGTATCTCCTTATTTTATTCCTTAAAAAAAAAAAAATCCACAGGTGATTGGTGATGTGTTTAATGGGGATGAATGCAAAGGATCAAGTTTTCCATATTATGGAGTTGATAGAACATTTATGTTAAAAGTAGCTATTTGACTGTTTATATAAGGAACTGATAATCTGAGAAAAATCTAGTTATCCCACTCAGAGTTAGATTCAACTTAGTGAGGATAACCTTTGGCTCTGAGCAGGCAAACTTGCTTTTCTCTTCTTATGCTGATCTTCTTTCTGTCATTTTTTATAGGTTTAGGAGCAAATGTAATCACTTTACTACAACTGATCTTAAAATTAATGGCAAGAGTGTTCAGAGCCTCCACTGTAGAGCAGGGCATTTATCTCACTGCTTCTCAATGCCTCTTCCCTGCCACATGTTTGGACAAGGACAGGTATCAGTGAAACTATTGCAATCCTGCACCAACACTTGTAGTTATTGGGGGAAAATAAACATGTTTGAAATGAACTTAAAACATGAAAAACTGAAGCTGGATTCAAACCCAAATAGATATGAAAGAGTTTATAAAGATTAGCTATTTTTTTCTTATGGAAATAAACAGCCAAAACCTTCTACATGAAAATGAATCTTTATGATCAGGAATACCGAGAAGTATCCTAAGCAATCTTTTAGCCATTTGTTTTAAGAACTCAGTCCAGACTAATTGCTTGCTCAGTGAAGAGAAATTCCGAGGACAGATAATGATCCCCTTTATTAAGCAGTCTCTCTTCTGGGGATGTCATTTATGCTGGTGTTGGAGGGAGTTCTGAAAATGTTTTGCACTTAAAAGGCATTTTCTCTCTGGTGGAAACATCGATTTGTCCCACTATGCCCCATTCAAATATAGCAAAATAAACACACATTAAAAGACCTTTAAGGATAGGTACATTTTTCCCCCATGAATGAGGCCAGTCAGTTTCAGAACCTTGGTTGCTTTATATTTATGCCCAGCTTTACCTGTGCATCATTATACGTCAGTGTACCAATTGCTCATCTGTGCCACCATACGGCTGCTTTTTTCTTGTTTTCAGGCTTGAGATATTTGCTTTCTGAGTAATTATTTTAAAAAGCAAGTTAGATTGCAAGGCACCATCAGAGACAATGAGGTCAACAAGCAAACTCTATGGTTCCATCTTTCTTTCAGCATAAGGGTGGTTATGTCTTCAATGATCAATTGAAGTAAATGTGTGCTCTGAGTTTTGGTCAGACCACTTATGGAGGTTGATGGGGACACATGTTAAGTCAGTCATATTAAAAACTTCTAGAGAGAGAGCAGCTGGGAAAGTGAAGGGTCTAGAAACAAAGTCCCATTTGTACCTCTTCAAGGATCTTTTTTTTTTTTTCCTTTGAGACAGAGTCTCACTATGTCACCCTCAGTAGAGTGCTGTGCTGTCACAGCTCATAGCAACCTCAAATTCTTGGGCTTAAGTGATTCTCTTGCCTCATCCTCCCAAGTAGCTGGGACTACAGGTGCCTGCCGCAATACCCAGCTATTTTTTGGTTGTAGTTGTCATTGCTATTTTGGCAGTCCAGGGCTGGATTTGAACACACCAACTCTGGTGTATGAGGCTGGCAACTTAGCCACTGAGCTACAGTTGCTGAGCCCTCTTGAAGGATCTTGACAAAGATATTAGGGAGGCAGGAATAAAACCAAGAGTCGACAAAGTTTCGGCTTCTTATAATTGAGAAGTGATCGTGTGGATGAAGAGTTAGCATCTGTGCTATTCTAGATAGTGGAGCTAGCACCAATGGATGAACATTACAGAGAAGTGATTTTTTATATCAATATACCAAAGAACTTCCTTTCTGTTTAAAGATGTTGTTGAAGAATGTGAACTCACTGTTCCTCCTCATTTTAATTATAAGACTAGAAAACTGTCTTGTAGAGATTCATCTGATGCTTTCATACATGGAAAGAGAACATGAATCCTCATTTCTCTGAGTTTTGACATATGAACTGACTGTCCCGCTTATACCCTTAATAAATCCCCAACATTAAAAAAAAGAATGGGATAAAAAAATTAATGTGATAAAGGTTAATAGTTTTCAAATTGGGTAAAAATTATCAACTATCAAATCCAAAATGACCAGTGGCTATAAAAAGGCATGCTATATCTAGTGATAATATCAGTTTTAAGGCTATAATAAAGGATATTATTAACAAATTTATGCCAACAAATTTGAAAACTTAGTTGAAATAGAAAAAATTTCTTTAAAATTCTTCCTAAAGAAAATTTTGAACCCAGTTTGCTTCACTGTTGTAATCTATCAAACATTTAAGAAACACTCCCAATATTCCAAATTCTTTCAGAAAAGAGGCAAAGACATATTTCCCAACATGTTTTATGAGACTAGCATAATGAAGATGAAAAACCCTTGTGAGGACATTATAAGAAAAAATAGGCCATCGTCTCTCAACTTGAGAGATCCTTTAAAAATATCAGTAAATTGAATTTGGCAGTGTTTGAAAGAGATGTATATATCATGGCCAAGTAGTTTAATCTATAATTACAAGAAATATAAGTTTTGTTTAACATTTGAGAGAATTAACTAATTTACTATATGTAGAATATCAGGAAGAAAAGACTTACAATCTGAGTTGATACAGAAAAGCATATCACAAAATTTAATTGGCATTTATGGTTTTAAAAAATCCTAGCAAGTAGAACAGAAGTAAACTTTTTCAACCTGACAAAAGTCATTGTCAAAACTCAATGTTAGGCTCTGTACCTATAGCGCAGTGGCTAGGGCGCTGGCCACATACACTGGGGCTGGTGGGTTCAAACCCAGTCTGGACCTGCCAAACAACCATGACAATAGCAACAGCAAATAGCCGGGCATTATGCTGGGTGTCAGTAGTCCCAGCAACTTGGAAGGGTAAGGCAAGAGAATCGCTTAAGCCCAAGAGTTTGAGGTTGCTGTGACTTGTGATACCACAGCACTCTACAGAGGGTACCATAGTGAGACTCTGTCTCAAAAGAAAAAAAAAAAAAACTCAGTGAAAACTTGAATACTTTCTATGTGGGAATTTGGAATAAGGAAAAGATATCTGATCTCACCACAGCATTCAATGCTGTACTTAAGGTTCTATACAGTGCAATAATGTGAGAAAAATAGGTAAAAACCAAAGATATTAGAAAAGAAGTGGTAAAACTTATTATTCAGGAATTAGTGGGGTTTTAAATAGAAAAATATGAATATATACTAGGTCATTACTAACACCCGTAAGAATTTATCAAGGTCACAGTTAACAAGATTATTGTATAAAAATTTTAACTCCGTATAGTAATAGCAATGAATTAGAAAATGAAATTTTATATATTTTTTAAGAGCTGGATCACACTTTGTTGCCCAACCTGAAGTGCATTGGCACAATCACAGCTCATTGCAACCTCGAACTCCTGCTTTCAAGTAATCCTTCCATGTCAGCCTCCCAAGTAGCTGGGATTATAAGTGCTGGCCACTGGTCCCAGAAGACAAAATTTTAAAAATTCCCTTTAAATGCATCAAAAGGAACAAAATCTTTGAGAATAAATTTAACAATAATATGCAAAACCTCTGTTTAAAAATGCCAGAAAACAATAAACAATAAATAAGACATTACTTAAAATAAAGGGCACCTAATTAACCTTCCTGGATTGGAAGCTATCCATTCTCAACAAGACCAATGTAAAGATTCAGAGAAATCCAAACAGAATTCAAACAGTTTTTTTTTCTCAGTAGGCATTGAAAAGCTAATTCTTAACTTTATATAAAAATTCAGAGGGCCTATAATAGGCAATGGAATCTGAAAATAAAACGAAATTGGCAGATTCATACTACCTGGTTTTAAGACTAACTATGAAACTATTATTATCAAGATGGTGTTATGTTGGCATGAGAATAAACAAATCACTGGGGGAGAATAGAGAATGTATAGTCTTCCTTAGTTTTGGTCACTTCAGTGAAGCTCCAAGTCAATTCAATGTTATAAAGGAAACTTTTTTCCCAAGATTAGATATCTGAGGAGTGAAGGGGGAGAGGGTAAGAAAACTAAATATCTATGTGAGGAAAACATTATCTTTAATTTCTGTCTTACTTCATACACATTAAAATAATATAATCAGATTATAGAGTAAAACCCCAAAACCAGGATAATAAACTTCTAACAAAGAAAGATACAGTCTTATTTTCATAACTTTGAGATTAGCAACAATTACTTAAATAATACACAAGAAAGCACTAACAATGAAAAGGAAAAAAGGGCAAATTGAAAAATTGGACTTCATATAAGTAAATAACTTTTGCTCATCAAAAGATATTGAGGGCCGTGACTGTGGCTCAGTGAGTAGAGCACCAGCCCCATATACTGAGGGTGGCGGGTTCAAGCCTAGCCCTGGCCAAACTGCAAAAAAAAAAGATATTGAGAAAAGCCAAGTGTATACTGGGGGAAGATATTTATTACACAATAAACTTTTTTGAAAGACTTGAATGTAGAATATACAGAGCTCTTACAAATTAACGAAACAGTACCCAACACAATGAAAAGGTGCAAAGGATTTGAATGGATACATGTCAAAAGAAAATATGCAGCCTGGGAGTGGTGGGTCACACCCATAATCCCAGCACTTTGCAAGGTCAATGTGGGAGAATTGCTAGAGCCCAGGAATTTGAGGCTGTAGTAAACTATGGCTCCACCATGACATTCCAGCCTGGGTGAGAGAACAAGACCCTTTAAAAAAATAAAATTAGATAAAATATTTATTACAACATGACCAATAAACGCAAGAAGAAATGGCCAACATCTTCTTATCACCAAGGAATTGCAAATTAAAGTAACAATAAGATGCCACCATAATTGGCCAACTCTTTAGCTTTTAGAATGGCTAAAATTGAAGGTGAGCAACATCCAAATGTGGAGAGGACACAGACCAACAAAAACTCCTACCCATGAATGGTGAGTTACAGCAATTTTAGAAAACATTTGACATTTCTTATAGAGTTAAATGCTCCAGCATTTCTGGCCCTGTATACTTAAGAGAAATGAAAACATATTTCCACATTTAGACTTATACCTAGATTTTCATTGTACCCTTATTCAAAATAGCACAAAACTGGAAACAATCAGATGATCATCAATAGGAGAATAGACACGTATAAATTGGGCTGTTTATTTACGTAATGGAATTCTACTCCACAGTAAAAACAAACAAACAAAAAAATCAACTACCAACACATGCAAAAACATGGATGAATTTCACAAACCTTGTTCTGTACTTTGGAATCAAGGCGTATGTACTATATAGTTTCTTTTATGTGAAATTTGGAAACAGCCAATGAATCTGGAGTGATAGAAATCTAAACAGTGGTGTGTGAGGAGCGGTCTGGGATCAGAAACAGTATACTGAAAGTAGTAGATATCTTGATTTGCATGAGTGATACATTTAATTGGAAATCTTCAAACTATATACTTGAAATTAGTGCATTTCTACTGAAGATAAATTTGGCCTCTATTTTCATGGTTTATGGGTAGATACAAATGAAAACTAGAAGAATTAGGAGACTATTTCATCATTCTAGGCAGGAGATTATGGTCATTCAGAGTGGGACGTCAGCAATGGAGCTGTGGAGTTAGATCAGGGATGTAATTTGAAGGTGAAGCTGACAGGAATTACTGATGAATTTGGATATAAGGAGTTAGAGGTAAAGAAGACTCAAATCAACCCCAAGAGTTTGAGGCTGTGAGCTGTGAGCTATGACGCCACAGCCCTCTACCAAGGGTGACAAAATGAGACACCGTCTAAAAAAAAAGAAGTTTAATTTTACCTAAGTTAAACCTGCATTACAAAGGTGCATCTGTGACTTGAGTAAGGACAACTAAGTGAATGGCATTACTCTTTTAGAGACTGTGAAAACTAGGAAAGGGATAGTGCTGGACAGTGTCTATGATGAATTAAGAGTTTAATCTAGCCAGAGACGGTGGCTCATGCCTGTAATCCTAGCAGTCTGGTAGGCTGAGGGGGCTGCCAGGTTCAACACCAGCCTGAGCCAGAGCAAGACACTGTCTCTAAAAAATAAATAAATAAATAAATAACTGGGCATTGTGGAAGGCACCTGTTGTCCCAGCTACTACGGAGGATGAGGGGAGAATCCCTTGAGCCTAAGAGTTTGAGGTTGCTGTGAACTATGATGCTATGGTACTCTACCAAGGCCAACAAAGTGAAACTGTGTCTCAAAAAAAAAAAAAAAAAAAAAGAGGTCAATTTTACCTAAGTTAGACCTGCAATATTAAATTTTGCAACATTTGTACAGAGATACCCCTTTATGCCCTATGCGGGCATTTGTACTTTTCAGTTAGTAATATTGTGTACCTGTCTGGGGTCATTAGCACAGACATTGTGTTTCAGGCCTTGGGATTTTGAAGTATTGAGCAGCCAGGTCTGTGCTACATAGTTGCCCAGAAACGGGTTTCATGAAAAGAAAAGGCATAGGCTGAATGCTTGTTCTATGTATTTCCAGTGAATGAATAGTGAAAATATAAGAAGTTTATTTTTGTCTTGAATTAGGAAAAGCAAAGACACCAAAACTAAAATAATTAACTAGTAAAACACTAAACAACAGATGAATCTGTTATGTAAAATAGGTTATGTAAAATATTTGCCAATACTTGCATTGATTTACAAGAATATTATGTCTACTAATTGTACTACAATACAGAAAAGGCTGTGGGACTTAGGATAAGAAGTTTGTGACTTGGTTTTTGGCTGTACCATTTGAAAAGGAAAGCTTTGGGCAAGTTATTTGATGACACTGTTTTCCCCCCTCTTTAAAATTAGGATAATAATCGTATGCGTAATGTGGGGTAGCTGTGCAGATCAATGGAGATGAGCAGTGTAAAGTACTTTACAAGTGGTCATGAGAAACAAACACTAGTCGTTATAGTTTTTTTGTTGTTGTTATTTATTATCACAACCTAATGTCCAAGTTATGCCAGACTTGACTTTCATAGCAATCTTCTTAAAAGCATTAGTTGAAAATTATTACGAAGGCTTGAATTTTAATTTGAATTATCAGATAGAAAGTTCAGGAAAGGAGGATATGGGATGGAAGAATTTAACGTAACCTGTGAGAATCAGGTGAGGAGCAATTTCTAAGGGTCAGTCCTTCTGTGAAACTTCACAAACTTGTCAGACTGGCTTGGGCTTGCAGACTGAAAATGACATTCCTGGGGATTTTTAACATCCTTTCCCCAAACACAAACACACTGCATTCTTCTTGGCGGTGGGTCATAAAGCGATTTCACCTGCTTTATTCTCAACTGAAGGTACACAAGTAGCAAGCCCTGTGTCAGGAGAATCCTATCAACCCCCACGACCTGTTTCTGCCAAGGTGGAAGATGGATGAAACCCGAAAGCAGCCGTGCCTGACCGCATTGAGAAGGCGTCAGCCAGAGCTGCCTCAGCCAGAACTCTGGGCATGCATCTGTGATCTAGCATTGAGTCACTTCCCCTCGCCCAGGTGGTAGACGGCTCTGCATTTGTACAGCTGGGTCAGATCATACAGGCATGCGAGTATCACGAGAATAGACAGTTTCATGGGATGTAGCTTGAACATCGATGCCAAAGCAGCTGCTGCAGGCTGGCCAGCCAAACCATAACGTGGAAAACTGGGACTCCATGAACCATAGTTAGCAGTGACTGTCTGTCTCACTGGGAGCCTGCACAACCGTTTGTACTTTCCAAAGCTCTTGCAGAAACACACAGCTAGGTCAAGGGGAATACTCTGGATCTGTGCTAACAGATCTGAATTTGAATTCTTGTTTTGTGCTTCTTAACTTCATAACACTGAACAATATACCTGTTCTCCTTGTTCTGTTCAGCTTTTCCTATGTAAAATTTGAGGGATAGAATTACCTGTTTGTTAGAAATAATATGAAGATGATGTGATCCATGTTCCAGAATGTCTACTATGCAATTTAACACATATTAGGTTTTCAAAATCAGTTAATCCTATTTTGGGTATCCTTCCTATGGTCTAAACTAATGCTGCTTAATAGAAATGTAATATAAACCACACAAACACTCAAACATTTTTCTCATCGTCACCTGAAAAAGGCAAAAAGAAACAGGTGAAATTAATTTTAATGACCATATTGTATGTAACACAACAAACCCACAATAGCACCATGTTAATAAGTAATCAGTGTACAACTATTAATTAAATAATTTTTATTTGTGGTTGCATATAAATTAATTGAAATAAAGTAAAATTTAAAAAATGCAATGAGATAAAAATTTAGCCTAAAAATTTAGTATAAAATTTGCTACATTTTCAGTGCTCAGTGATCACACGTGTTTGGGGGATTGGGCAGTGCAGATCTAAAGGAATATCAATTGTAAAGATAAAGTAGACAGATGAAGAGAGAATAAAGTTAAGTTGGTTAAGACTCGTCAGCTTCTAAGACAGAAAAAATGAGTCGGATTGATCAAAAATGATGTTAATTTGGTACCTTGAGTAGACTTATCATTCATAGAAGTAGGAAATTCGTCTTGAGGGACAGGTAGACTAGAGATTAAAAGTTCAATTGTGTGTACGCTGCATTTGAGATGATAACAAGAGGCCTCCAGTAAAGCCCAGTAAATACAGAGGGTGCCAAAAAAATGTATACACGGTTTAAGAAAGGAAAATAAACTGTATTGAAATTCTAATACTGAAGTGACATTTGACCTCCGCAATTACTAGTGATATAAGATACAATAGACTAGATAACAAATGTTATCAGTATATACTGAGTATTACAATTTTGATACAGTTTTTCGTCTCTTAATATGTGTATCTTTATCTCTTTGGCACCATCTGGATATGCACACGTCCACAGGGGGCTCAGGGAAGAGGCATTCTTTTCAGAGAAAGTGTGGATGTCAAGGATGTGGCTGGGGTCTCCTAGAGAAAGAGTTTAGGGAGAAGAATATGCAAGGGGACGGAGGAGCTTTGGTTTGAGGCAGCGGAAGGAAAAGGAGCCAGCCCCAAAGAGAGTTAAGACAACAAAGAAGCAGGAGAAAATGCCACGTTCAGAAAGTTACAGAGTTCAAGGGTTAAATGACTTTCCAAGAAGCAGTGAGATGGTACCTGGGATGGTGCTGCAGAGACGGAGAGGCCGGAGCGAGAGCCGGCTCGCCAGGGCCTCCCATGGCGCCCCCCGTGCTCTTCCCGACTTCCCTGCTTCATGTCACACGCCAGCATCATCTCAGCCATCCTCTGTTCTACTCTAACAGTCACATTAATCAAAGAGAACAGCCCTGTCGCTTTTCCTCCTGCTTCTTACACAGATTTCCGTGATTTGGTCCTTTCGTCTTTAGACTTGCCCAGCTCCTGCTTCCTGCGTGCTCAGCACTGGGGTCCCTGAAAGGAACAGGGTCCTCTCTGAGAAGCTGATTGGCTTTGCCTGACACTGCCGTGGTGAAACTGGCTGTTTTTAACCAACTCCAAAACAGCGTTTATAAAGGGAGAAACCGTGCTTTTCCCAACTCAGGTGGGGTTCTTTTTCTATTTGGGGTGTTGCGCGGGGTGCTCCTTGTTTCCCTCCTTCTGAGACGCCTCTGGCCTCGGCGTGATCCAGGCTGGACACCCCTGCATTCCCTGTGTTGCTGGCTTGCTCTGCGCGACCCTAGTGAATTATCTAGAGTAGTATTTTCCTCTGGATTATCTAGATGACTTTAGGCGGTACTCTAACACGTTTTACTTTGATATCATTTAATTTATTTTCATGCAACTGTTTATGTTAAACAATACTGGCTGTCAGATTATTGATCATGTTTTTGTGAAATGCATAATTTTAAAATTGACTTTAGATTTAAAAAAACAAACTGATTCTTAAAAACCAAGTTAAGTAATAATGACAGCAGTTCATGAATATGGCAAAGTCATGCTAAAGTTGGAAAGCCTAGAGTCAGAGGATAGTTGAGCAACCTACAACATTAGTATCAATCAGGCTGCCTGGTATGAACTCAGTTCCTCAGAAAGACACATAAAAGAGACATATAAATCTATATTTGCATATTATATAATTTTATATACTGTATATATATTTATATAATTGATGTTAGCCATATTCTTTTATTGTCTGAAAAAAAAAGCATCAGTATTAGGAACGGTGAGGTGTCTAAAAGTCTAAACTATTTGTATGTGAACAACTCCTATAGCTGCCCAATTGGGGTAGAAGGCAGTTTATGACTCATAATAGCAGTACTCAGAGTATCAGTACTTCTGTGTTCTCCAAACCACATTTCCCAATGAGTGATGTGAAGAGGACCAGATGGTCCCTGCATGTGCTGTGGGTGGTATTTAAGACAGGAACCTTGAGCTCAGGGAAATGTAACCTTTTGTAACAGGCAGAGAGCACGCTTCTCTATGTTCTGGAGTGGGGTGTTATTAGACAGGACTGAAGTGTGCCTGCTCTTTGCTCAGTCTTTCCGTCCCTCGTAACAAACATCCATGGATACATAGTTCAGTTCAAAAGCGGTTGGTGTTTCAAGACATGCAGAAACATGACAGCCCCATGAATAATTGCCCCCCAACAATCAGTTGGTATATGGGGATAAATAGATGAGGGGAAAAAAATCTTATAAAAATCCATTTTGATTATTGCAATATATGGAATATTATGAATTCTGACATATTCGTTTGCAAACTGAAACTCATTCCTCATCTCTTTTTCTTTTTCTTTTTTTTTTTTTTGCGGGAAAGAACATTTGCATTTCTAGATATTGGTCATGAATTAGGGTTGAAACAAGTTCTTTCTTTAAAATGAATGAAACTTGAAGAACCAAACGTACTAGAAGAAACACAAGCATCTAAGACCATCCACCACCTAATGCAACTTTTTTGGAAAAGGAAAGAAGGTCATCTATTTTCCAGTATCTACTTAGAAAAAAACATAATACAATATGATGAGTTTCTAAAAGTGCTACATATCTGAATGTGGCATTTTAGGGCTCGATCACATGCTATAACAACACTTAAGTAGTAGCAGAGCTGGGAGTTTTGCAATTATGCTAAAATCTTATATTGCAAATAAATCTTCAGCCAGCACATATCCAAAGATTCTACTAATTGCTTCTCATGTGTGTTTTCTTTTTTCCTTTAAAGACATGTTACTTATGCCAAATGTGTCTGGAAAGATAGTTTCCCTTTGCCTAGCAGGAATATGTCACAAAAATTTTTATTGGTAAATTTCACAATTTACACACTTTTACTAAAAACCAAAATATGGATTCATACTACATACACAAATAGTTCAAATCTTCTTTCTTCAGGCCACAGTTAAATCTACTTTGGCAAGGAGACATCATTGTATAGATGAAATACAGGGTCTAATTTGGAAGAAATGTAATTAGTATTTCCCTTTTGAGGTGATTTACTTTCCCTAACATTCAACAAAACCTTTGGAGGCTTTTTTGGGGAAAAAAATATGTGTCTATCAAAATAAAATATAGATAATTTATTTTACTAAGATGGCAGCTGATAATAAGTATATAAAAAAGTATTTTTCCAGATAGTTCTTATCTGGTAGCACTTTTGAACTGATAATAATTCAACATTGGAGAAATGGAGTTAGTCTCTTATGTGAAAGTCATGGGTCTTCACATACTTCAGTTCATCAGAGACGAGACATAGTTTTGACTGAATTATTGTCCATCTGTTTTTGGAAAAGAAACCTTAACTGTCCTCATGAGCTTGACGATGTCTTGGGTAGTTCGGACAATCACAGTAATTGGAAAGTCAATTTGCAGAAATTGCTCCACAGTCACTGAAATGTTTTACTCATTTTAAAGAATACTTAAGTATAAGAGAAGCAGTGTCTAGACAACCTTGAATGCTCTTCATTGTGATCTGAAAATGCAAGAAATTCCTTCGTTTTACTTGTGGGCATCGTTCAGCTTTAATTAGTGTAGCTATAAGATCTCAGAAAAGAACTTTTGACAAGTGATTGAGTAAATGTATGAATGAATCAAAAAATTTTAAGAATTTAAAACTCGTAGTTAAAAACTTAAATGCTTTTTCCTTATATTTTACATACTTAATTGGAGCTATACTATACATTCTGATAATTTTTGATGTAGTCTTTCAAAATTCTTTGTTATTTGCTTTGGTTCCCCTTCCTTCTCCTCTCCTTCTAGCTGCGATACCCTCATGCCATGAAAAGTACCTTCCCATGTTTTTTTGAAAAGTCAATTGAATATTATGTTACATTGGTCAGAGTTACCCAGAGAAACATAAAAAATAGGATAACATGATATATAACATATTTAAAGAGTTTTGTATATATATGTTTGTATATGTCTGCATATATATATATATACATATATATATATATACATACACATCACATATATAAAGAGATATATTTTCCATTAACAGCATTACATATTGGCATATGTGATTAAAGGGAGTAAGAATTTCCATGATCTGTTGCCTGCAAGTTGAAGACCCAGGAAGGCTGGAATTCTACAGGTCTAAGGCCTGAGATCCAGTGAGCCAGTGGTGTAGATTCCTGTCTAGTTCTGCAGGCCTGACAGCCAAGACCACAGAGAGTGAGAGAAGACCAGCATCTCAGCTCAATAGTCAGAAGGAAATTCAAACTTCTTCAAACTTTTTTTGCTATTCAGGCCCTTAATGAATTAAATAATATTCACTCACATTGGGAAAGACCATCTGCTTTACTCAGCTCCCCAGTTAAAATGTTAATCTCCACCACAAACACCTTCATAGATACACCCAGAAATTATGCTTAAGCAGAACCAGTCAAACTGACATATACAATTAACCATCATATACATGGAATGCATTTGTCAAAATATAAATGCGCTTGTCTCACATGTCAGAATTCCAAAAGTCATGTTGTGATGATAATCTTTGTGAATTTGGAGGAAAAAATGTTAGTCGCTGATTATACCATCAGACTCCAAGTTTGAAAACCACCATCCAGAGCATTACACATTATTCATACTCCCATAAAAATATTAAATGTATAAAGGAATATCACTAACCACCTTTTGCTGAGAATAATCTCAGAGGTAATGAGTGATATCAATTTAGCCTTAACACATAATCAAGGCAGATTTTAGGAATTCATATTTAAACACAAATTAAGAAAAGCAAATAAATGTCATGTGAATAAAGGAGCCTGTCATGAGCTAGTAGAAATCAGGGAAAAGCAGTGATAGCATCATAATCAGGGTGTCAACAGAGATAAATGCCATTTAGACAGGTGAGAGGAAGCAAGATGACAGGTGGAAAAAATATTCAAGTGCCTAAATGTCATTTGGTAATGAATGCTTTGTGACATCTTTACCCAGGATCAGTGTTAAATTCTGCTCATTGCATTTTATAAAATTTAAAAATAACATGGGTGGGCCTCTTGTGTTTCAACTTTTCCTATATATTTATCATTTCTTCTCAAGTGGTTTGTACTGTCTAATGGACGGGACAAACGGAGTAGTCTGTTATTTGTATGCTCCTCACAGTGGAAGGTACAAAGCAATGATTAGCCAATAACTTAACTAATGACTAACTCAAGTAACTTGGTTACTTGAGGCATTGAACAGTGGGCCTTGGAGGAAGAGGAAAGCGGGTATTATAGTGTGAAATGTGACTATTAATAACCTGACATTTCTATGGATTCTCATTATGCTCAGAACGGTATTATTACACGGAAGCATTTAGAAATTCAGTCTCTTGGCCCTAGACTTTCTGAGTTCACATCTGCTTCACTGGTGTATGATACTGAGAAGTAACTCAACTTAACTCTGCTTCATTTTCTTCATCTGGAAAAGAGGATTAATAATGTTATCTACCTAATAGATTTATGTTGTGTTTTAGAGGAATTAATATTTATAAAGAACTTAGAACAATGCAGTTTTTATTTATTTATTTTTTTTGGCCAGGGCTGAGTTTGAACCCACCACCTCTGGCATATGGGGCCGGCGCCCTATTCCTTTGAGCCACAGGCACTGCTGAAGAACTTAGAACAATGTCTGCCACACAATAAGGATTCTATAATTAATTGTTGTCACTACTTGTGTGTGTGTGTATGTGGTTGTTATCATTCTTTAAATGAGAATTAGAAACTCAGGATTTACTACTATGCCAATGTCCTCAGCAGGAATAAAATTTAGAGTTGTTATAAAAAAAGAAATCAGACCTTGGATCATTAGAAAGACCTGGGCTCAAACTCTGGCTCCCTCACGGTTCAGCTGTGGAGTGCTATGCAAGTCACTTGTTTTAGTTAGGGTCCTAGAAGAAAAGAGGTAATTCTTATTTTTTATTTTTTTAAATACATGTATTTTATTATTCTTCATTACATTATTTCCCCCCCACCCCCCAGTGGTAAGACAGAATTTATTTACAGAAAAGAATACAGAAAACACTAAAACTCCTGGTAGAGAGAGAGAACTCAAGTGAGGAGAGAAAAGCTCTCTCCGTTTTTCTCCCCGTCTTTCCCCGTCTCCCTCTTTAGGCTTTTAGTCTCGGGGTATATATAGGTGTATGGGTTCCTTGGCCAGGAAACGAATGAATACAGTCCCTTCCGCCAGGGGCAAGGTGAATGAGTGTATCAGTGAATAGACACAGTCCATTCCTGGAATTGAGTTCTAGGAAATTCACAAGAAACTGACCTAGGCATAGGAAATGGGGGTTCCACATTTAGTCCTAAGTGTAAAGTGAAGGAGATACCAAGGCACAGGTGTCTTTTCGGCAGTTGTCCAGCCTTTTTGGCTATTGGAGCCTCCGGTAGGGGTTGGAGGTCCCCCTCCTTGCCTGTCATCCAGCCAGCTGGTTCCTCAGCTGGCTGCCGCAGCACCAACACCGCCAAGGAGCAGGTGGCAGGTCCGCCAGCTCCGCTGAGCTGGCTAGGGCGCCAAATGTCCTGCATCAATTCTCCCTCTCTGAGTAGAAACTCTAACTGCTGTTAGGGAAAAGGGGCGAAGACTCGATCTAACTGCTTAGGGGGCAGTTAGGGTTTCTCCGGAGGGAGAGTGATACAGGGGTTCATGGACTGGAACCATCTTTATTGCGTGTGGCTTGATGACATTTCTGGAAAACATAAATCTGATTAGTGTAATCAGTAATAGGCAAAGATAGAAGAGCGTCAGGTCAGAAGCACTTATTCAGTGATGCTAAAGGAAAACCATATTAGGATTTTTCTTGCTGTTTCCTAAATAATAACTTCAAACTTTTTTTTGGCTCACAAGTGTTCCAGGACTTTACTCGTGAATGATGTATGCTGGAATCAACTCCTATAACTTTAATAGTAGAAGAAGACAAGATAACAGGAAAGGGAACTTCCCAAGTTGGGGTTATGGAAGATGAATTAGAGGGAAGAGTTTTGATCATTACTAGATCTCCAGGAGGGAAAAATTCCTGTTTTAGTTAGTATGTCCCTCCCCAAAAGGGAAGCAGGACTTTCAGGGGGTGATTAGGGAGGCATGAGAGAACAGCAAGTCATCCCAATTGCAGCTTAGAGGCTGGGAGAAAAATTTGGTAACTGGCTGTCCAGACACCCCCTGTATAGTTATGGATTTGGGAGATAAAAAACCAGGATTAGAGAGAAGTACAGAAAAGGTTGCTCCAGTGTCCAAAATAAATTTTCTGTCCTGGCGCTCCACTATAAGGCAAACCTGGGGCTCTTGAGGGGTGATGACACAAGCTGGAGCCATGAGAATTTTCCCCGGGCACCCTCAGTACAGTTTGAGCTCTGATGGGGTCCCTGTTCCAGGAGGCCTTCGCCTCCGGGGACAGGCCACCCTCCAGTGGTCACGCTTGCATTCTGGACAGGGGCCAGGTAGCTTGCCCAGCCAGTGGTATTGCTGGGGGCAGTCTTCTCTGAAGTGGCCAGTCTGACCACATTGGAAGCACTTGGTTTTCACTCCTCTGGTTTCCCTCTACCCCGAAGGTTGCTTGTTTGTTAGAGTGCCATTACTAGAGCTGTCATTCTGGAAAATAGGTAATTCTTACAGTCAGAAGATTGAGGAGGGTGATATGGTTTGGATGGTGGGCCCCTCCAAATCTCATGTTGAAATTCAAACCTCAGTGTTGGAGGTGGGGCCTGGTGGGAAGTACTTTGTTCATGGGAGCAGATCCCCAAGATAAGGAGTAAGTGAGTTCTCACTTTACTAGTTCACAGGATAGCTGGTTGCTTAAAGGAGTCTGGCACCATCTTCTCTCTCTCTCTTCCCCTGTCTGCACCCTCTTGCTTTGACTGGGCGCTTCTTGAAGCCCTCACTAGAAGTGGATGCTGGTGCCATGCTTCTTACACAGCCTGCAGAACCATAAGCCAAATAAACCTCTTTTCTTTATAAATTCCCCAGCCTCAGGTATTCCTTCTTAGCAGTGTAGAATGAATTAACACAGAGAGTTTGATAAAGAATGAGGTATGGTCAAGTTAGGGCAAATCAAGGAAAGACAGCAAAACACAAGGAGGTGAATAATCTGGGATTATTTTCAGGTCCTAGCTAAAGAAGCAAAGAAAGAAGTGGTTATTGGATGAGAGAGAGAGAAAAAGAGAGAGGGAGAAAGAAGAAGAGAAAGAGATTGAAAATCTGAAAGGGCTGTTTGCAAAAGCACTGCCTAGTCCCACTCTACCAGGGCCTCATCTCCCACTCCAAACTCCTGCCCCCATTTTCTGTTGAGTCTCCCATTGGGAAATCCGGCCAGAAGCCATGAGAGAAGGAGGCCTTTGATGAAGTCCATGCCCAGATCCTCTTTCTGGAGCAAAGGGACAGCGTGGGGACAGAGAGTTGATCTAAGACAGAGAGACTGCACAATATACTGTTTAACCTCTCTGAGTCTCACTACACTTAATCACTGGTCTGCATTCTCTGCATCAACTTTGAGTATTACTTCTAAGAATGCCTCCAAGACTGGTTCTCATGCTAAACTACTATGGGATTTATGTTGGTCACTTAGTGACTATTATTCTGAAAGTCTCTTAAAAATGGATGAGGGAGGCTTGAACTCCTATAAGAAAATTGTATTAGGGCGGTGCCTGTAGCTCAGTGGGTAGGGCGCCATCCCCATAAACTGAGGGTGGTGGGTTCAAACGTGGCCTCAGGCAAACTGCAACAAAAAAATAGCCAGCTGTTGTGGTGGGCACCTGTAGTCCCAGCTACTCAGGAGGCTGAGGCAAGAGAACCCCCTAAGCTCAGGAGTTGGAGGTTGCTGTGAGCTGTAATGCCACGGAACTCTACCAAGGGCAACGAAGGGAGACTCTGTCTCTTAAAAAAAAAAAAAAAAAAAGGTGGTGCCTGTGGCTCAAAGGAGTAGAGTGCTGGCCCCATATGCCAGAGGTGGTGGGTTCAAGCCCAGCAACAGCCAAAAACTGAAAAAAAAGAAAGAAAATTATATTAAATGTAAACAAAACATTACAGGTATAGGTAAGCAAAGGGATGAACAATTAGAAAAGTGTTTTCCTACAATATGCTTGCCTGAATATGTAAATTGCTATCTAAAATGCAAACAAAAAAGAAAGTAACAAATAAAACAAGCAAGGAAATGAATCAATCAAAAAGTTTGTGGTCAAATTAGTTTGGAGCACTTGAGTTCAACAAAGTGGTTCTTTTACTGAAGAACTTCTCTGAACTTTTTAATATGCAGAATTATAGCACTGTAATCTGGTGAAGGAGACCTAGCTCTTTAAGGATAATCTATCTTAACTTACAGAAAATGTATTTTCCACACAAAGACGCAATTGTGTGAAAAATACACTTTGTATATTTAGAATGAAAGTGTATTATGCTTCATTTCATAATTTTGAATATCTGTAAGATGAAAATTATTGTATAATATGTAACCACTATTCTTTTGTGGATAGGTCACTCCAACGCCTTATTTGGAAGCAGTTGTTTTTATCAGTTTATGTGTATTACCCATAAACCACATTTTGTTAGAGCTGCCCTACAAACTCCATTGTATGCTAAGGAGCCATTTGGAGTCAAGTAATGGCAATTTAGTACTAACTTCCAGCATAAGGACAGAATAATTAAGATATATGTGAATGGAAGAGAAGAAATTACAAAATAAATCAAAGAGTCAAGGGTAACTGAGGAAAAATAGAGTTAAAGATGCATATTTTTCAGAGAAAAAGAATACCTGAAGCTATCTCTTCAATAGCATGACTATATAAGAGATAACAGTATGAAAATAAGTTAGTTAATATTCGTTCAGCCAGACAATTGGTCAATCCACTAAGAAAATTTTGTGGGGAGCACCAATAATCTACCAGAATTGTTCTATATATTGGTCTCTGCTTCTAGTACATGAAGTGAGGTAGGACAGTAAGGAGATACAATAAACAGCATGAGATCTCATCAGGGGTAAGAGTGTGGAGGGAAGTTGAATGGAGTGAGGGGTTGGATCTTACTGGGCAAGGAGGGGCTCTTTTAGATAGGGCTCTCAGAGGAAGCTTCTCTGGGGAGATCTTATTGAAAAAGAGGTCTCAGTAAAATGACAGAATCTGTGAATGTGAGGGAATGAAGTGTATTGAAAGCTGAGATCATAGAAAATACCCAAGCTTTCAGGTGGGAACCTATTTAGAGTATTTGAGTAACAGGAAAGAGGCTAGGAAGTATTTTTTATTTGTTTGCTTGCAATCAAATTCTGTCAGCGTTAAACCAACTTAACTAAGAATACTTTCAGCAGAGAGCAATTTTCTGCCATATTTGCATTCACGGACACTGTTCTATTTCATTCTTATACACATATATGATGTTTATTTCACCTCAGACTCCAATCTGTAGTCATAGCTTAGTGTGTAGATACAATTTAAAACCACAAACTACTACTGATTTTACATCATATTGACCATTTTCTGGTCTAGTCCATTGGACTAGTACTGAAAATTGGTCTTTACCTTTTCCAGAGATTTTCTATTTCATTAGTAATTAGGATCAGAATCTCTCTAAATGTTGTATGTAATGGACTGTAAAGATGTCAGTTCGCCAGGCCTCCCTGAACTCATGAACAGGCTGTAGGACTTTGCAGCAATCTCCCTCTTTGGACAGGGCAACGTGTCTTTTCCCTTTAGCCCTGTGCTAAGTCATGTGGTTTGCTTTGGCCAAAGAGATGTTAACCAATGTGATACAGGCAGAGATTTGAATAGCTCTTGTGTCATTGAGTGTGTCTGCTTTCTCTGGTGCCTCTGTCATGGGAGCATACCTCAGCTAACTTTTTGGAGCATGAACATGTGGAGTGGAGTGAGTTACCCATGGTTTCCCGGCCAAGGCCAATCTTGATCAGCCAACTGCCAGCTGGTGCCCTTCATATAAGTGAGCCTAGCCAAGATCAGCAGGGCTGACCAGATGGCCTCTCAGACATCTGGGCAATACAGGCATATTGTTCCAGACCACAGAGAGTTTGAGGTTGTTCATTATACGATGGTATTTTGATAATAGGTGGCTGATACTATAAACTATCCAAAGCTGATGTTTACTCTTTGTGACATTCAATACTAAAATACACCACAATGCAGTGTTCCAAATAGCCTTATTATAGGATAAACTGTAAAAACGAAAAGTTGTTGTTGTTTTTGTTGTTGTCATTATAGCTGTAGGGCAGGGGTTGCCTGCAGCTATATTTAGTGGCTATATTTTACAAAACATATTTTATTTGATAGACATTCCAAATGTTTCCTGACTATTTCTGGCCTAATTGATTAAAGCATAAAAATGTATTTATCTGGAGCACACACTTGTGACAGCTCTGCCTTCTGAAGCATTAAAATCAAATTCAGAGATGAGGTTAAAAGAACCCTCAAGGACCTCTAAGAAATGGCTTAAGGCAACAGTGTTAATGTCATGAATCTTATAAAACGCTGTCATATCTTTAGGAGTTACTTAATTAAAAAGTACACTTGGAGTATTTCAGTGTCTGCACCAAATGTAGAGGATATTGCCCCCACATTTCTAATAACCAGGTAGAGAAGGAAATCAAGGTACTGAGATATAAGGAGGAAAATCTAAAAATATATCCAACTACAAATATCAAAGAACATAAGGGGGATTTTTCTGTAGTTAAAGCACATTTTCAATTGGTTTTATAATTGGTTTTGATTTTGTTCAAGTGCCTTTTTTAAAAGCTTGGTAAAATTATTTTTAAATATGGAATTTCAGTTTTATATAGAAAATCATGCTTATATCATGATTTTTCCTGGCCTGTGTATGTGGGGGAAGAGTGACTACTTTGTTTTGTATAATGAAGTGAT